>JACDQD010000032.1:0-66924 GCA_019843655.1 Lethocerus indicus | reverse complement strand
AATTTCTACAGAAAAATGGCCTGCCAGGTGTCACCAATTATTGGACCTAAAATATTTATTTAAATTTAAACGAATCGAAAACACACTGTAAATATTTCCCATTATAGTACAACTATGTACATGCATATATAATTATATAAATATTTATATAAAGAGAGTATGGGGAATTTCTTGTGAAATGGCTCAGGTGTCACCAATTATTGGACCGAAATACATTTATTTAAATTTAAACGAATCGAAAACACACTGTAAATATTTCCCATTATAGTACAACTATGTACATGCATATATAATTATATAAATATTTATATAAAGAGAGTAAGGGGAATTTTACTGAAAATGGCTCAGGTGTCACCAATTATTGGACCAAATACATTTATTTAAATTTAAACGAATCGAAAAGGCACTGTAAATATTTCCCATTATAGTACAACTATGTACATGCATATATAATTATATAAATATTTATATAAAGAAAGTAATGGGGAATTTCTACAGGAAAATTCAGGTGTCACCAATTATTGGACCGAAAACATTTATTTAAATTTAAACGAATCGAAAACGACTGTAAATATTTCCTATTATAGTACAACTATGTACATGCATATATAATTATATAAATATTTATATAAAGAAAGTATGGGGAATTTCTAAATGAAATGGCTCAGGTGTCACCAATTATTGACCGAAAACATTTATTTAAATTTAAACGAATCGAAAACGCACTGTAAACATTTCCCATTATAGTACAACTATGTACATGCATATATAATTATATAAATATTTATATAAAGAAAGTAATGGGGAATTTCTACAGAAAAATGGCCTGCCAGGTGTCACCAATTATTGGACGAAATACATTTATAAATTTAAACGATCGAAAGGCACACTGTAAATATTTCCATTATAGTACAACTATGTACATGCATATATAATTATATAAATATTTATATAAAAGAAATACAGAGAATTTCTACAGGAAATGGCTCAGGTCACCAATTATTGGACCGAAAACATTTATTTAAATTTAAACGAATCGAAAACACACTGTAAATATTTCCATTATAGTACAACTATGTACATGCATATATAATTATATAAATATTTATATAAAAGAATGTACAGAGTTTCTACTGAAAATGGCCCTGGTCTCAACAATTATTGAACCGAAATACATTTATTTAAATTTAAACGACTCGAAACCAAACTGTAAATATTTCCCAATATAATACAACTATGTACATGCATATATAATTATATAAATATTTATATAAAAGAAATCAGAGAATTTCTACAGGAAATGGCTCAGGTGTCACCAATTATTGGACGAAATACATTTATTTAAATTTAAACGAATCGAAAAGGCACTGTAAATATTTCCCATTATAATACAACTATGTACATGCATATATAATTATATAAATATTTATATAAAGAAAGTACGGGGGGAATTTCTACAGGAAATGGCTCAGGTGTCACCAATTATTGGACCGAAATACATTTATTTAAATTTAAACGAATCGAAAAGGCACTGTAAATATTTCCCATTATAATACAACTATGTACATGCATATATAATTATATAAATATTTATATAAAGAGTACAGAGAATTTCTAGGAAATGGCTCAGGTGTCACCATTATTGGACCGAAAACATTTATTTAAATTTAAACGAATCGAAAACACACTGTAAATATTTCCCATTATAATACAACTATGTACATGCATATATAATTATATAAATATTTATATAAAGAAATGCAGAGTTTCTACAGAAAATGGCTAGTGTCACCAATTATTGAACGAAACACATTTATTTAAATTTAAACGAATCGAAAAGGCACTGTAAATATTTCCCATTATAGTACAACTATGTACATGCATATATAATTATATAAATATTTATATAAAAGAAATGCAGAATTTCTACAGAAAAGGCTCAGGTGTCACCAATTATTGGACGAAATACATTTATTTAAATTTAAACGATCGAAAACACACTGTAAATATTTCCCATTATAATACAACTATGTACATGCATATATAATTATATAAATATTTACAGAAAAATGGCCTGCCATAAAAACCTAAAATATTTATTTAAATTTAAAGGGAATTTCTACATATATAATTATATAAATATTTATATAAAGAGAGTATGGGGAATTTCTTGTGAAATGGCTCAGGTGTCACCAATTATTGGACCGAAATACATTTATTTAAATTTAACACACGAATCAAAACACACATATATAATTATATAAATATTTATATAAAGAGAGTAAGGGGATTTCCCATTATGAAAACAACTCAGGTGTCACCAATTATTGGACCAAATACATTTATTTAAATTTAAACGAATCGAAACACACTGTAAATATTTCCCATTATAAGTACAACTATGTACATGCATATATAATTATAAATATTTATATAAAGAAAGTAATGGGGAATTTCTACAGGAAAATGGCCTCAGGTGTCACCAATTATTGGACCGAAAACATTTATTTAAATTTAAACGAATCGAAAACGTAACTGTAAATATTTCCCATTATAGTACAACTATGTACATGCATATATAATTATATAAATATTTATATAAAGAGAATTTCTAAATGAAATGGTCACCAATTATTGGAAAACATTTATTTAAATTTCGAAAACGCACTATTTCCCATTATAGTACAACTATACATGCATATATAATTATATAAATATTTATATAAAGAAAGTACGGGGGGGAATTTCTAAATAAAATGGCTCAGGTGTCACCAATTATTGGACCGAAATACATTTATTTAAATTTAAACGAATCGAAAACACTGTAAATATTTCCCATTATAGTACAACTATGTACATGCATATATAATTATATAAATATTTATATAAAGAGAGTACGGGGGGGAATTTCTACAGGAAATGGCTCAGGTGTCACCAATTATTGGACCGAAATACATTTATTTAAATTTAAACGAATCGAAAAGGCACTGTAAATATTTCCCATTATAATACAACTATGTACATGCATATATAATTATATAAATATTTATATAAAGAAAGTAATGCAGGGAATTTCTACAGGAAATGGCTCAGGTGTCACCAATTATTGGACCGAAATACATTTATTTAAATTTAAACGAATCGAAAACACACTGTAAATATTTCCCATTATAGTACAACTATGTACATGCATATATAATTATATAAAAATATGGGGAATTTTATCACCAAATAAAGAACACTGATGGGGAATTTCTACAGGAAATGGCTCAGGTGTCACCAATTATTGGACCGAAAAGCATTTATTTAAATTTAAACGAATCGAAAAGGCACTGTAAATATTTCCCATTATAGTACAACTATGTACATGCATATATAATTATATAAATATTTATATAAAAAGAAATATTTCTAATTATTATAAATATTTATATAAACAAGAAAGTAATTTCCCATTATAGGGGAATTTCTACAGGAAATGGCTCAGGTGTCACCAATTATTGGACCGAAATACATTTATTTAAATTTAAACGAATCGAAAAGGCACTGTAAATATTTCCCATTATAATACAACTATGTACATGCATATATAATTATATAAATATTTATATAAAGAAAGTACGGGGGGAATTTCTACAGGAAATGGCTCAGGTGTCACCAATTATTGGACCGAAATACATTTATTTAAATTTAAACGAATCGAAAAGGCACTGTAAATATTTCCCATTATAGTACAACTATGTACATGCATATATAATTATATAAATATTTATATAAAGAAAGTACGGGGGGAATTTCTACAGGAAATGGCTCAGGTGTCACCAATTATTGGACCGAAATACATTTATTTAAATTTAAACGAATCGAAAAGGCACTGTAAATATTTCCCATTATAGTACAACTATGTACATGCATATATAATTATATAAATATTTATATAAAATTCTTGAAAGTACGGGGGGAATTTCTACAGGAAATGGCTCAGGTGTCACCAATTATTGGACCGAAATACATTTATTTAAATTTAAACGAATCGAAAAGGCACTGTAAATATTTCCCATTATAATACAACTATGTACATGCATATATAATTATATAAATATTTATATAAAGAAAGTACGGGGGAATTTCTACAGGAAATGGCTCAGGTGTCACCAATTATTGGACCGAAATACATTTATTTAAATTTAAACGAATCGAAAAGGCACTGTAAATATTTCCCATTATAGTACAACTATGTACATGCATATATAATTATATAAATATTTATATAAAGAAAGTACGGGGGGAATTTCTACAGGAAATGGCTCAGGTGTCACCAATTATTGGACCGAAATACATTTATTTAAATTTAAACGAATCGAAAAGGCACTGTAAATATTTCCCATTATAATACAACTATGTACATGCATATATAATTATATAAATATTTATATAAAGAGAGTACGGGGGGAATTTCTACAGGAAATGGCTCAGGTGTCACCAATTATTGGACCGAAATACATTTATTTAAATTTAAACGAATCGAAAAGGCACTGTAAATATTTCCCATTATAGTACAACTATGTACATGCATATATAATTATATAAATATTTATATAAAGAAAGTACAGAATTTCTACAGGAAATGGCTCAGGTGTCACCAATTATTGGACCGAAATACATTTATTTAAATTTAAACGAATCGAAAAGGCACTGTAAATATTTCCCATTATAATACAACTATGTACATGCATATATAATTATATAAATATTTATATAAAGAAAGTACGGGGGGGAATTTCTACAGGAAATGGCTCAGGTGTCAGCAATTATTGGACCGAAATACATTTATTTAAATTTAAACGAATCGAAAAGGCACTGTAAATATTTCCCATTATAATACAACTATGTACATATATAATTATATAAATATTTATATGCATATATATTATGGACCGAAATATATAAATATTTATATAAAGTACAACTAAATGCATATATAATTATATAAAGAAAGTACGGGGAGGATTTCTACAGGAAATGGCTCAGGTGTCAGCAATTATTGGACCGAAACACATTTATTTAAATTTAAACGAATCGAAAACACACTGTAAATATTTCCCATTATAGTACAACTATGTACATGCAAATATAATTATATAAATATTTATATAAAGAAAGTACGGGGAGGATTTCTACTGAAAATGGCTCAGGTGTCAGCAATTATTGGACCGAAACACATTTATTTAAATTTAAACGAATCGAAAACACACTGTAAATATTTCCCATTATAGTACAACTATGTACATGCATATATAATTATATAAATATTTATATAAAGAAAGTACGGGGGGAATTTCTACAGGAAATGGCTCAGGTGTCACCAATTATTGGACCGAAAAACATTTATTTAAATTTAAACGAATCGAAAACACACTGTAAATATTTCCCATTATAGTACAACTATGTACATGCATATATAATTATATAAATATTTATATAAAGAAAGTACGGGGGGGGAATTTCTACAGGAAATGGCTCAGGTGTCACCAATTATTGGACCGAAATACATTTATTTAAATTTAAACGAATCGAAAACACTGTAAATATTTCCCATTATAGTACAACTATGTACATGCATATATAATTATATAAATATTTATATAAAGAAAGTAATGGGGAATTTCTACAGGAAATGGCTCAGGTGTCACCAATTATTGGACCGAAATACATTTATTTAAATTTAAACGAATCGAAAAGGCACTGTAAATATTTCCCATTATAGTACAACTATGTACATGCATATATAATTATATAAATATTTATATAAAGAAATATATTTCTACAGGAAATGGCTCAGGTTCACCAATTATTGGACCGAAAAATTTATTTAAATTTAAACGAATCGAAAAACTGTAAATATTTCCCAATAGTACAACTATGTACATGCATATATAATTATATAAATATTTATATAAAGTAATGGGGAATTTCTACAGGAAATGGCTCAGGTGTCACCAATTATTGGACCAATTATTGGACAGACATTTATTTAAATTTAAACGAATCGAAAAGGCACTGTAAATATTTCCCATTATAATACAACTATGTACATGCATATATAATTATATAAATATTTATATAAAGAAAGTACAGGAAATGGCTCAGGGTCACCAATTATTTCTACATTTATTTAAATTTGAAATGGCCCTGGTCTCACCAATTATTCGAAATTGACACGAAATACATTTATTTAAATTTAAACAAATCGAAAATGTACACATATATAATTATATAAATATTTATATAAAGAAAGTGAATTTCTAAATATGGCTTTCCCATTGAACGAAATACATTTATTTAAATTTAAACATACTGTAAATATTTCCCAACTATGTACATGCATATATAATTATATAAATATTTATATAAAGAAAGTACGGGGGGAATTTCTACAGGAAATGGCTCAGGTGTCACCAATTATTGGACCGAAATACATTTATTTAAATTTAAACGAATCGAAAAGGCACTGTAAATATTTCCCATTATAATACAACTATGTACATGCATATATAATTATATAAATATTTATATAAAGAAAGTACGGGGGGGATTTCTACTGAAAATGGCCCTGGTCTCAACAATTATTGAACCGAAATACATTTATTTAAATTTAAACGACTCGAAACCAAACTGTAAATATTTCCCATTATAATACAACTATGTACATGCATGTATAATTATATAAATATTTATATAAAGAAAGTACAGGGGGAATTTCTACAGGAAATGGCTCTGGTAGACCAGGGCCAGCCCTTTACCGGCAGCCTCTTGTACACCACCTCCAAAATACAAAACAAAATAATAACTCGATATCCTCGAATTTATGAAAGTTTCCGTACCATCTTGTACTAAAACGGATATCCTTTTCAAAATTTCACCCATACTCCGTCTACAGTGACCCCAAAGTGAGTACACTTTCGAACGTATTAATAATTTAGAACAGTATTTCGATATTCGACCGGGCCTACCGGACCGAGTTTTTTCTGCGAAGGAGATATTTAATTATTTAAAATTATAAATAACTTCTCAGATTTTTATATAAACGCTTTATACCAGGTTTGAATCCTACCGGGAAGTACCGCACATAACTCTAAATGATACATACCTCGAGTATCGACGCTGAACTCCGTTCCAGTAGCCGGTCGTGGATATTTTATACGCGTTCATTAAAAAAATACATCGACAGTAGACGACCCCTGTCGGGCGGTGAGAAGGAACTTGTTGAAAATTTCAGAGTAGGATTCCGACCGACTGGAAAGTAAAAAAAAATATATTAATACCCTCGCTAATTATCGACGGTAAATAAAACAACGGCTACGTTAAGAGAGTTTGTGCGAATCCATGTTTTATCACATTCGGGTAATATTTAGTCCTCCGGCCCGTCTCTATAGAAATAGAATTTTGTTTGCAGTTTCCACGCTCTCGCCGGTTCGGTCTTTTGCAAGCCAGACCGGTTTCAGCCGCTCGTCGTCCACCGGTCTAGCTAAAGACCGAATCGGCGAAAACGCAAAACAAAATATAAAAAAAACAGCGCAGGGAACAAATTTGATTAATAGGGCCCCCCCTCCCCACTGATAACATAATAGGCGAGGTTATATATCGATATCTGTTTCATTCGATATCGTGACGTAGATCTATTTCAACCGTTGTTGAATACTCCTTTTCACAGGAGCAGATTTAGTTCTAGAAATCCACTCATAATTATCACACTTGTCGGAACTCGGTCTGAGAGACATAATATTCTTTCCACATTCGGGACCACATACCAATCCAAGATTCGTACATATCTCAATATGCACTCTTTTGGGGGCTCTCATGCCTCAAACTCTCACGACACCTCGTGAAGAAAATACAGACTCTCCATACCTTTCCATACCCTCAGAAGACGTCGTGCTCCTATAAGCGAAATAATAATAATAATAATAATAACAAAAACAGTCGCCTACAGCGTGTGTCACGATATCGAACATGACAACAAAAATCGATATATCGGGTCGACAACTGAGTAATTGCGGAATTCACCGAGTGGCGTTGTTGTACATATTTTTGAGTGGGTCAACATCTTGGGCACAGATAAGAGTGGTGGCGGTCGTTCAGGAGAAGCGGCTCCTCTGACCAATAACTAAAGACAGCTCCTCCGGGGGATTATCTTTCTTTCTTTCTCTGCGGGACACGAGCGCATTTCGGGCAATAGACGCCCCCCCCCACTTTAATATACGGCTTACCGAGACCGAAATCGGCCCTACTAAAGCGGGCCACTGATGTGGCGTCACCGACCCGACCTACCGCCCGATTCACTCCACAATTATACAATTTCGCGGTGGTTATTCCCCGATAAAAGAACATTAAATGTTACGATAAAATATTAGAATAAAAAAAATATTAAGAATTTTTATCTTTATTATATATATATATATTCTCATTCGGTCCCGAAATTATAACCTTTGTATATATGTTGTACACCGATCGGCGGCGTATACATTAATGTATCGGACGAGCTTGAAAAAAAATTAAAACCCGCCGTCGTATATCGTAATATATTTTCGATGCTGTCGGAGTGATTTTAGATTTTTGAGAATGAAAAACGATATTTGCCGTCGAGAGAATCCCTTCGCTCGGATAAACGCTTCGTGAGGTTTGGACTTTGAACGGGGGCGCAAAATGGCGGCCCGTAGAATAATAACAATAAATCCGAGGTTTCCTAACTACGATTATTTTCTACTATTTCCACTATTAATAAGGATGAAACGCCCAATATGGCAAAGTGTGATGTTGTATTCAACATCCCACCCCCGTATTTACGTATTTACGTCTACTCCAATAATCAATAACAACTACAATCCATCCCGACCGCCTATAGAACTCGAATAATCGTTTCATTTTTAATATTACCATTTATATTCGTAATTGATATCCCGTTAATGCTGCCACCGTGTTCAGTTCGAGTTACATAATATAGGCCTTTCAATCCTTTCGCGGATATTACCGTCGTGTTCTCTCTTCTCTCTCTCTCTCTCTCTCCTGAAGTGTGCTAACTGCGAGGAAGAGGCGATGAAAGAGGTCCAGGAGGTCGAGGCTGGTTCTGCCGCCTCAGAACCTGGAAGTCGGGGGGCGGCTATTGAGGGGCGGCTATTGAGGCGGCTATTGAGGGGGCGGCTATTGAGGGGGCGGCTATTGGGGGCTAGCTATTCCAGCTAAGTTGGGCTATTGAGGGGAGCGCTCTTCTCACCCTCACAGCCATCCAGCCCCACCCCCCCTCCCCTATCTTCTTATAAACTCTCTATCTATCTTTCCATTACAACATCAATCAGAATATATCCGTATAATGAAAAGTTGTCCCACTTTCATACATCAACATTCTCTCCCGAGTACATGACGGCGAGGTGTTTATTTAATAGTATAATTTATTGTCGTAAAAATTTTAATTTCTCTCCTTTCCAGGGAAGAATTATTTAGAGCAACTCGGACTGCAATTATCGGAACAATAACAGTATTATGTCAGGGAGTTTAAAATCGAATTTTTTTTTAAATTTCTAAAATACGACGAAACACTACTGTTTCCTGTCGGGTGGCCGTATATACTGCGATAAGACTTTGTGAAATTCACAGTCGAGTCGACAGAGTGGGCCGCTCTAGAGTGGGAGGGGAGGAGGAGAGGGAGTGGAGAGGAGGGAGGAGAGAGAGAGAGGAGAGAGGGAGGAAAGGGAGAGAGGGAGGGAGGAGAGGAGGGAGGAGAGAGAGAGGAGACGGAAACACACGAAATCTAAATTGTCCGTATAAGCGAAAGGCGCTTTAGGATTTACAACAGTTTAACGTTGTGTATTGCAAAATTTTGATTCATACTCAATGAAACTCCGAAAGAGACAATTCCCGGTTTTAATGTTCTGCATGGGAAAATGTCCCCGTCTACACAGAAATAGAATATAAAATACAAATAGAATACAGTTTGTGGAATATGGAATGTATTGGGTCGATAACTAAGCAATTGCCGAATTCGCCGATAGGTGGCGTTGTACATATTTTTAAGTGCGTCGACGTCTTCGGCACGGACAAGATTCTTCGATACGTTATTATTTTTCGGTCTGTGTATAAAAAGCTGAAAGACGCGGTGAACCGAAGCGAGCGTTTCCGTCGCATTTCGCTTTTTTTCTTTTTTATTTACGGCGGTGATTGTAAGCGTTTTAAGAAGGCCGGTGTCGGTCCGCCAAATTAGCCGGGACTTTCCCCGACAAAGCCCACCTTATTCGTATATAAATTCTACTCTAATTTAACTTTATTTCGTGTCGAGTACGCGCTCACTTTTTGTCAATATCCTCCAAGAGAAAATTGGACCCTTTCGGTCCGGCCATATTGACGGGCCGACGCGCGGTCGGCGCGAACCTAGCGGCCGTCCGCCCAACTCCACCCTAGGACACAATACCGCGATATCGAATATATAAAAGTCGGAATGGACCGGTTAAAAAAACTCAATTCCCATTCTCCGACAACTCCCCCCGCCCCCCCGATAATTACGAGGCCCGTATCTTATAAGAAAATATTGAAAAATAATAACCGACTAAAATTGGTACAGTAGACGTACCACCGGCTGTATTCTTAGACGGAGAGTTGTACACGGATAAAATAAATAGCGTTCCGCCGTCAAATTAAACAGCGCTACGGTACAGAAATCGCGGTAGGTGGATGATTTCCGTCCGACTATAGACGGAGAGCCGATGTATATATCTTTTTGACGTTGAATATATTTTCGGCGGTTGGCCGGTTGGCCAGCCTGAGTAGACGGCCAATCTAGTTGGCCGTTGGACGCCAGATGTTGTTTGTTTATTGTCGATAGTTGATGTCGGCCGGGGGCCGCCCGTCGAGCCTCCTATATCTAATAGCCTGTTCTGTTCTGTTCTGTTCTGTTCTGTTCTGTCGGCGCCGATGGAGATCTCTGTAACTGTCGAAGGGGAAGATCATCCTCGGACCAGCTTCAGGACGACCGAGGCCGTACCTCTGACCGAGGAGGAGGCGCGCTATAGGAACGAAGCCTACCCCGGTAAATATCGGCTTGCACAATCTTCCTCTCTCTCTCTCTCTCTCTCTCTCACCTCTCGTCTCGTTCCCAATTCCCGGGCGGCAGGTGAAGGAACCTGCCCTTAAAACGCTGTCAGAGCGACCCTCAATAGACTAGAAAGTAGAAGGGAAGGTTATCCTCCCGCCTTCGAGTAAGGTTATCCTACCTGTTTGTGTCCTCTCCGAATGGAGGCCGCTGACCGTATCGTCCGCTAAAACTAATTACGCCCGAGTAGAAAGTCAAAGAAATGTACATAATCAAGATTTATGATGATGACATCGGCCGCATATTTATCGCGTCCGTACCGCCGCCCGATAACCCCGAAAAGAGGCGTAACCGATCGACCTACTGCGTTAAAAAAAAAAAAAAAATACGATATTCCCGAAATTTTTCGTCGGCGCGTTAATTATGTCTATTCCGTTGCAGATCCTTCGGTCGTTCAAAAGGTCCGTCTGACGTGCACGGTCTGTCAGACCGACGTCAAAAATGAGGTATTCCTCAAGTCCGAAGTTAACTGCCACGTACATCTCGGAGTGATGCTCTGCAAGGTTATTTATATTCGACGACGACCGTTTTACGATAATAAATGCGGCCGGAGAATATTTTATTAACTGGTTTTTTTTTTCGTTTTTCAGCCGTGCCTGGAGTTTTACGGCAGCGGCGACTTTTCGATAGACGAAGACGGCCTCGACAAGTATTGTCGGTGGTGCGGCCAGGGAGGCGTCCTCTACATCTGCAACCAGTGCCCGACCGCTTTCTGCAAAGTGAGCTTTATTTCAATTTATAAAAACTGCCTCCGTCGAGTCTCGGAGTTTTCGGGCATCGGACGCGCACACCCGGTGTACACTAAACTGCACGCCTAAACGTTCTAGTCGGCCTTCTGCTCATTTCGAGATGGCTCGCTCTGATATTTTGACTCGCCAGCTCGAGTCATTTTTTTTTCAAGTTGTTCTGTTTTCCGGATGGCATTTTTGAAACTGCCCGGCGACCGGTTCTTTGTAGCGTTGCCGTTTTCAACTAATTTCCTCCCCTTCGTGTCGGCTCACTCGATGCTGGTTGTGAGTGTACTCTACGCCCTTTATCTACATTCCGCCGTACGGACGCATTCCGTCGTGTTCTGTACTCTGTCGACACTGGGAAAAATCCTTCGACACTGGGAAAACTGTTAATCTGTTCATCTTGAGCGAGTGGATCATAAAATACCTATACCGGGAATTTTCCGAGCACTGTCAATTAATACCGTAACAGCTTAATTAGTTGACGACACTTGTGTCAACTAATACAGTAATTAGTACGGAATACCTGTTAAGCGGTCTGCCACGTTTTCGTAGTTGGTAGTGAACTCGATTTTCCCGTCTAGTCTCGCAAAATTTGGCCTTTGCCGGAAACAGTTTTGGACGCTAGCGAGCTAACGGAATTTCGGTAGAGCCTTATTAATGGGCGTTACGCGGAATCGTACAGCTCGTGGTAAAACAAGCTTGTTAAACCTCCAATCGCCCGATCGGCTAGAAAAAGTCGTAAACCACTTACCCGATTCCCTGACGATCTGAAAAAAACCAATGCCGTACTGTTTATTAAATGACCAATTAACGATAAGGACTTTTAAAATAGTCGTGTCCCTTTCTAAGCAATGTTCTTCCTTCCGTGTGATTTGGGCGGCCGAACCGAATAAATAATAAATCTTTTTTTTTTTCCAGAAATGCATAAAGCGGAATATAAGCAGGAGTCTTTGGAAAGACCTACAAAGTGACGATTGGAAATGTTACCTCTGTTTCCCCAAACCGCTCTACGAACTCAGGGCATTGTGTTGGGCAGTACAAACATATCTCAAGTAAGTATATATATATATATATATATATATATATATATATATATATATATATATATATATATAAAGTTAAAGGCTCGCACTTTCCGGCTTGTTTTTAAAACAAAATTAACACGACTTTTATTAGACACAAGGTTGTACAGGCGCGACTATCTACACTCGAACAATACTACTGAACAACCTTATAAGACTGAAAGGCATCTATTCACTATTGTTTACTAACATATATATATATTTATGTTTATATACATACATACACACATATGTGTATGTGTGCATGTTTTTTACAGAACGTTAGTTACTACTATAAATTTGATTCTAAGATTTTTTTTTTTTTTTTTTGTTACAGAACGCCCAGTTCCAATTCAGGAAAAAAACAGGTAGATATATATATATATATATATATATATATATATATATATATCACATATTGTATATATGCTAATTAATTGTCGCTTATTTTTAGAAACATCTATTATATTTTGAGTTACCGATTATGAATGACGCTCGTTAATTTTGCCAGTTTTTTAATAATAATAATACAGTCGTAATTTTCGTATAAACATTATTACCGTTTAATACGTAATATAATAATAAATATAATATAATAAATGTTATTATAATTATAATTATATATAGTAAACATTATTTTACTTTGTTTTTGCTCAACTTAATTTTCTTCTTCACAATCTTATTGCCAAACTCGAAAGGAAAATACTAAAGCTAAAAGTGTCAAAACGCTTTCAGACATTGATGTTATTCGGACAGAGTGAAGGAAATACAGAAGAGAAATCGTTTATTTTATATTTTGTCAGTTCCATTCAAGGTATCCGTGTGTAAATTATCATTTCAGTATGCAGTGGTGGCAATAAGAGTTGAAAAAAATATTAAAATTGTACAGTAACGCATTTTACAATTATCGAAAAAGAATAAATTATCGGTTACAGACAAAAAGGATCCTAAAGAGTGATCGAGTGAAGGCGCAGATCGATATGGCGAGATTTTGGTTGAAAACTAAGGGGATGGATTTGAAGAAGTTTTCGGAAAATCTATCGGACAGTATGGACAGGATAATCGAGAGAAATTTTGCACGGCAAAAATGACGAAGCCGGCCGATTTTGATAGGTATGCTACAATGACAGTAAACGCAAAATGGCGTTTAATTTGTAATAATAATAACCCAACTGAGGTTCTCATCACACAACACACTAGTATAGTAGATCCGAACGGACGTTAGTTGGTGATAATTTCAGTTCCGGTCACACAGAACTTATAGGCTCATTTATAATTCGGTTAGAATTTGATATATTTTTTATACATCTTGGGCAGGTACGTAGCGAGCATCATGTCGACTATCGAAACGTCAATCGAGCAGTTGTCGGCTATCGGCGACACGACGGCCAAATATGTGGACGAGTGGAAAGTGACATTTCTGAAGACGGTCGAAGAGGAGCGCCGGCTTGAGAGGCAGCACGCCGAAGAGGAGCAGCGGTGGCAGAGGCTGCGCGCCCAACTGAAGCAATACGGCAGCCGGCCGGAAAGAGGATGGGGAATAGACAGCACGGATATGGAAGTGGTGCTCATCGAAATTGACAAAAACGCCGACGATCATTGCACTGACACCAGCATCAGTCCCAATTGTATTTTGGGCAGCCCAATAGTCGTCGGAGAGGTTGCCTGTCGAGCGGAGAGCGGAACTGAAAATAACGGACAGGAAAAAACGGGAGCGGATAATAATAATGGAAAGGAGGAAACGGAGGAGGGAATGGAGGGCGGTAGGAACGGAACCGTACGTAATAGTTGGATCGTGGAACGGACGGATGTTAGGCGAGAAGACGAACCGGAAAAGAAATCGCTATTGAGGGTCAGAAATGTCGACGAATTAAACAAAACAATTTATGAAAATAGCTCGGCTCGTACGGCGCATGACACGCAAGATGGGCATACAAACCGAAACGAAAACGGTGCGGAGGCCGAGAGCCGGAGCGATACCGACAGGAGGCTGCTCGGTTCTATCGGCGAGGCCAAAGTTTCTTTGGCGGTTGGGAAAAAGCGCGACGATATTAATGAGGTGAGTTTGAGCGAAAAGGGCACGAGTAGCGAGGAGAAAGCCGCAGAAATGGATGATCGGAATTGGGGGGGGATGGGTGTGCTAACCGAGTGGAAAACTGAGGATATTCGTCATACTCTGTTATAATAATATGAGGTTGCGACGTGTACACTGTACCGAGCACATGTCTTCTACCTAGGAACAAAACTTGCAACACTCCAATCATAATGTGTGTGTGTGCGTGCATGTGTGTGTGTGTGTGTGTACTATTTATTGTTTCGCATCTCTCAAACAGTAAACCGACAGTGTTCTGTGTTCTCAGACTGAAGAAGAGAAAGCGGATGGGGACGACGGGACCACGGTAGAAGCAAAGGAAAATGTCGAGGGGATGGACAATGAAATGATAAAAAGATTGTTGATGAAAACTTCGTCAGAAGAAAGCAGTTCAGAGGTAAGTCGGTGGGTGGGAGGTAGGAATTGTAACAGCTTCTCGGCCAGTTATTCGTTTAATAGTCAATTCTTAACAAAACGACCAACGAATTTTGTCTTAAAATATTTGACGAGGTTAAGCCTGTGTCCTAAAACCGACAATGGTCATAAAACCGGAGTTACTATCCGAAACGGGGGATAAAGTTTTCTCTGAAAATTATTCTTTATCCAATTTCCAATTTATATAAAGCGAATGTATCGATCGTACGCAATTCAATTTAATCAGACACTTTAGCTAAGTCAAGCGAGTTGAACTAATATAGGAAGGTTTGCTTTCTTATTATTCCGATGTTACGGTTACCCGATAATTGATAATAGCCGATGTATACGGAGATATTGGTTAAAAAAAAATGTTATAGATATTGTAATAGATTGAAAAGAGAGAAGAATGGCATCACCGAATGTGTACCGCTTGGAGGAGGCATCATCGGCACTATTTGTAATCTCAACTCAATAATGTAGGAAAGAGCGAAACTACCCTACCAGGAGCAAAATTGGCTGGTTGCCAACGCAACAGGGCATGCCCCGTAGGCATTGGTTAACGAAATAAGCTAAAAAAGTGCTTAATAATTTAGCGTACTCCCTGTCTACTGTCCGCAGCGACCCAATCAAGTTGTGTACTAAGCGCACGCGTTAATTCGATAAGTGAACCGAAAGAGTTTTCTCCACTACTCAAATTGATTTATATCGGATGCAATATATATGGATGCGATATGGGCTATCTATTGGCAGGTTGCGTATCGTATTTATTTTGTGTATACCTCTTTGTGTGTGTGTGTGCGCGGGGCGGGCGTGTTCGTTTTACCCTGGGTAATAACTAACGAAATACGATTAATTTTTTTCTTTTAGGATTTGGAATCAAGCGATGAGAAAAGAGTAAATTCAAGTACGACAAAGGAAAAAGGTAAAAGAGGGAGTGCGAAGAAGAAAAAATGGAAAAGTGACCTGTCGGACTCGAGCTCGGAAGATGATATTGCTAGGTACGTTATTTTTTTTTTTTTACGAAATGCCTACGATCGGATATATTTAACCGCTTGTTTCATTTTATCGGTTGAAATTTGTAGTGAAAGGGGTGAAATTTGTCGGGGTTTGGCTCCTCCGAAAAGAGCGGATTAAGATTTTTCCTCCGAGTTTTTTTACTCGCCCCCACCCGGCTCTTAACTCGCAACGATATAACGAAAAAGAATTTCAGCGGCTATTTCAAAACTGCACTCAGGTTGCTGGATATGAGCAGTTTAAAGAAGAGGGCGCGCCGCTCCGGCAACACAACCGGCACTGCGTCCGATACAACTTCGAACGCGTCTTATTCCGACGATCGGAAAAAGAAAAGGGCGAAGACGGAAATCGACAAGAAGAAAAAGAACGACGTTTCGGTATTGGATTTTCTTGGCGTCGAGGACGGCAAAGAAGGTGGGAACAACACATCAGGTGAAAATAATGGGAGTGGATCACTCCTCTCTCTCCCTCCCCGCTATATATTTTCTTACATAAATACAACCGTACGCAATCAATGGCGGTGGGGTAAATGTCAGCGGGATACGCTAGTCGATACGTAACAATAATTTACCTTCGAACGAGTTGAACTCTCTCAGTCGATCTGGCGAAATATGCGCTCGGAGAAAAGAGTGTTGTCCGATGAGGGGTTCCAAAACCGGTCTGAGTGGTCTGTGTCGGTAAGAGTGCAGTTCTAAGGGCTGCTAACGGCCGGGCATCCGACATATAACCAAATTTTCAGTCCGGCATTATTCAAAGTAAACCGACAATCGTCTAGATATTGCTGGTTGAAGCGGAGCGAATTTTCTCTCCAAATCGGCATAATAGGCCATTGTTCTATCCATCGCCAATTGCTCAACCGTAACTGATGGACAGATCAAATCAGTCTACGATTTATTTATAATAAATCGTATCAACTGACATACGGACAGATAAGAATTGTCTTGTCACTATTTTACATACGGCCCTCACCTCATCTTTCTATCTATCTATCTATCTATCTATCTATCTATCTATTGTTCATTGACAATGTACCCAGATTGATGAACTGTGCGTTCGATGCCCGCAAAATCGAAATTGTGCCGACGCTTTTTATATTTTATTTTGTTTTTGTAACAGGTTCAAGTTTGGATTTGGCCGCGGAGGTAAACAAGTTGAAAAGTGTGAGCGAGGAATGGTGCGATTACAGGGAGATTTCGAGAGAAATATTTTTTGCCCCATCACCGGATTTAAATAGTGCGTTTTCGCCGTCTTATTTCGTTTTGTATTTGAATTATTTTTCTAATTTCGCATACCTACTATATATATATATATATATATATATATATATATATATATATATATATATATATATATCGCCGACAGGAATCTATTTCATCGATTTATAAGCCGTAACGGGAAATGTTTATTGGAAATGGGAAAAACCAAATTTTCCTTTTATAGTAGTCCTCGTTAAATTAAATATTCCGGTTGTAATTTTGGAACATATTTATCTGTAAAAATATTTTTCCCCGAGTACGAAATTCCAACCAGTTAACTAAATTATTGTCTACGTAGATTATTTGAGATGGCTGCATTTTTACAATGTTTTAGGTCGCCTCGATATCCTCAATATTATGTCGGCGTGTATAATTCATTATTTTTATTTGTTAAATAAATCGGCGAAATAGTCGCAAATCAATATTTGCCACTCGCACTACAGAACATTGTGAATTAATTATTATATATGCGTTTGAAACAAAATTGTGTAACGTGCACAGTTGTTTAGTTTCTGGACGAGTGCCAATGTATATATCGATGGGATTAAGACGTGTTTCTTTTTCTTTTTTTTTTGTGAATTTTTGTAGGCAATAGCGATTCCGACGAGATATTAGAGAAAAGCAAAGATGAAAAGAAGAAAGGGAAATCGGTGAAAAGTAAAAAGAACGAAAAAGGGTCCGACAACGACAAAGATGTGAGTCAGGTTTTTCGTAGATTATTTATATTAACTCCTCGCTCGGTCATATTTTCCAAAGTTAAATTCATCTGCAACTCTACAACGCTTTTTTTGGAAAAATAAATGTCTTTCTATAAGATAACAGATCTGTAAATGTTTATAAAATTAACTCTTAACGTGAAAAAATCAAAAATTTTGAATACGAGATACGAGAAAGTTCATTTTTTGACTCGAAGGGACCAGGTAATTTTAGAATATAGAGCCAAACTCGAGGAAAGTTTGACTGATTTAATGACTATAAATAAAATAAAAGACTTAAATTTACAGAATCGAAATTTTGTTACAAACGTTTACTTTATTCCTCAACAACAAATTAATTGCCAAATTAGGACTCTATTTCGAATTGGGACATAGTGTGAATCAAACTGGAACAGAATCAATTTGTGGTGATCCGCTGAGCCCTCTCTCTCTCTATATATATATTAAAACGTGCCCGAAATGGTTAGCAAATTTTATTAATTAATTAATGACCGGTTTTGGGTAAATTATTTTTTTTCACAGTTTCGTAAATAGCACGAATTTATAGCACACGTCTCCATGTACTTTGCGATCAACTGAAATTGTCCAAATTTTTCTTCGTACGACATATCGGCTCCAATTAGAATTCATTTGCCGTCCGAAATTTTTTTTTTTTTTCGGCCAACAAATAAGAAATTTTAAAGGAACTGTCTGGCGGCATTTTTCTTTTCCAAAAAAAAAATATATATTATGACACGAATATGGTCGATTGGTCGGTCAGTTGACCCGCACCAACTCGATTTGTGACACGACTCGACATTAGCCGAGCCAATTTGAGCTGAGCCGACTCTTACCTGTTTCATACAGCAATTATCGAAAGAGAGACCGGCGGAGAAATGGCGCAGGAACAAGTTGCTTACAGAGAAACTTGACAGTACGGATTCCAGCGGAGCCGAAGACAAGTTCAACAAGTTCAAAAATACGCACGACCTCGACCGAAATCGACGTTCCCATTCGTGAGTTTTTTTCATCTTTTCACCTGCTTATCTTTGCCGTCCAAGATATAAGTTAGATATATTTCGTTATTTATAAACTGTAAAAAAACTAGCAATTGGCACCTTATTTAACAGACTAATCCTGTAATCTATGGCATCTGTAACGGTCCGTTTGTACTTAATTTCAGCCATTAAAAAAAAAATGTCTATTCCCTCTTCGCAGATTTCGTTAATGCCAGTTTTAAAATAAAAACTTTGACGGATAATAAGTTCGGTTTCTTGTCAAAACATCGTGTCTATTTATTTTAATTTTTTGCGGAAATTATGCGCGCATTTCTATTATAAAAAAAATGCATTATTTATAGAAATAACGCTATAACTTTTTGGAAATTCCTGACAATGTGGATGCATTTGTATATTACAGATTAAACATCGCTTCGGTTATTTTCCCTCGGTTCATACTGGCAGTTAATCCCTGGTACCAAAGTACAGACAGTTTTAGTATGTTAGATAGAGATAAAGGATCTTGTTGTTTTTAATTTCAGTATGTGTTTATTACAAAATACAGTCGTAAATTACTGTCTGTTGTCGAGGAGTGTAAGTAGCAATTTGTAGCATAATTTAATTTCCATATGTGTGAGTCTTTTTTTTTACAGATTCCGTGCGAGTCTTCTGTCTGAGTGGTAGTCCCAAGTGGCGCGCCACTTGCTCTGAAATATATATATATATATATATATATATATATATATATACGGCGCGCATCATATATATTGCAGACTCCTTAGCCAGTTCTTGTTCAGACCTCTAAAATAATCCTCAGCCCTTCAGTAATTGAAAAATACTAACCAACTTTTGGTACTGTTTAAAAACCGTTTGCCAAACTGATTGGGAATGGCTACGGTGACGATTGAAACTGATTCGACAACGTTTCTTCTTCTTTCAACGAGCTGGAAACTAATTTTCTTTTTGTCTAAATAAGTGTCACTCTCTTTCCTGAAAGGTGCATCAAACACCGCTAAAGTTCTTTTTAATCTATCGAATTCATATCGTTTGTATTCTGTAGATCCGAATAAAAATATTTAAATATTAATGTTTAAATTTTCACACGCGACGCGTTCAATTATCCCGGCGTACGCTACTGAAACCGGAATCGATAATAATATTTAAGAAAATTAAATTTTCGACTCGTGAAAATCGTACTGTCACAGAAAATGGGCCGTGGCCGAAATGAGTTTGACACGGCTCACTTAAAGAAGGAATACTTGCACTGTTTTCAGTATTTGCGCGCGCATTCGGGTGGGAGATAACGACGATTCGAAATTTTTGTTACCGCCAGGATTTTTGAACTGGTATTTTGTTGACGTGTTCATCGTAACGAATGTTAATGTCTGTTGTTGAGTATCTCCAATCGGAATTGATCACCAATCGATTTGGAATTTTCCAATCTGTGCCGCCGACCTCCGGGCTTGGAGTTCTCGGTAATATTCCCAGTGACGGCCGAATAAACTGTGTGTGTCATCAATTTTAAGAAATATTCCACTAAGAAATACATCCGTTGTCCACTGTTGAATTGCAGAAAGAGGATGAAACGCGTTCGGAGAGCCACCACATCGGATGTCACTACTGACACCGACGGGGACGTAGAAACAAAGGTATCGTTTCAGAATAATAATAATTTTTTTTAGATATATTTATATTCGGAATACCTGTTTTGTGGTCTTCAACGGTTCGGTATACTATAGTTCTCTCCGCGTTGTCTGACTGCTCGCCACACTTTCACTCTAAAAGCTATCAAAAAGATCAAACCAGCGAGAGGAGACAGACGATGGAATAAATTACAATATATTTATATATTGTATTATATTACGGGCTCTGCTGTTAAAGTCTTCACCGGTCAAGCGCTCGATTCTTCCCGAGCACTTGAATCTCTAGAACTGTTTCAGGAAACAGTCTAAAAGTTTAAGTTTAGTGATTGAACTTAATGCATTCGTTACAGTCCGTGCAGAAAAAAAAATTTGTCTTGTGTTCCTTTAGGTTTACAAAACTGAACTCAATAGAAATATGGTTGAAAAAAAGGAGAATAAAAGTGATAAGCTACTACAATATCCCTATTCTAAATACCCCTACCTATAGCAAGATATCCGCTGCGCCTTTTTATAGATAAAAGACAAACGGAATCCTCCTATGAGGCTGAAAAGACAGAGTCAACAGACTCTACAAATTGCTACTTAAATTACTGGACAATAGATCTGAAGTATGCTTAAAGAGTAAATAATAACTTTACCGGATATACCGATGCGGTCTTGAAATGTGCGAGGTCAAACTTTGGCAAAACAAAATTTAAATTGCGCAGTCGAAAATATACACTGAGAATAAGAAATATAACTAAGCCAGCCAACCTCACCCTATTTATAACAGATCTTGAGTTAGTTCTCGACTTCTCCATTCGGAAATAAACGTCGCTTAAACCTTAATCCCAAACATTCCATACGGACAACTTAAAAGGAAGTGGCCGTTTGATTTAAATATATCGAAAAAATTGTAAGCCAGTCGGCATCTCATCTGTTATTCTTTTATTGATTAAAGAATCAAGTTACTGGAATATCAGTGTCCCTTATAGTTTTATACAGTTCGGCAATAAAGCTCTGATTATAATTTTTTTTCTATTCTATTTCGACGTTTTGCAGGGAACTGATTCGGCCAGCAAACGGAGAAAAAACATCAGGAAACTGTTGAAGGAGGAAAGCCTGCAACAGTCGACGCAGGCAGCCCTGAAAGAGGAACAGGAAAGAAAGAAGAGGATTGCCGAGAGGCAGAAATTGGTAATTTGACCCGCTCGACAACAAATTCAAAATATATTGCTGTTTTATATCGCATTCGTTCGTTTGTTGTTAGTAATTGGTCGAACTGTTAATAATTGCGCTCAACGGGGGATGAATTGAAAAGTTTAGAGAGAATTAAGGATGACAGTGCCGAAATCAATTTGTTTTCACAGAATCTATTCAATTCTCCATGAACTTTCTCCTTTCACAGTTTGTTTCGGAAAGACAAAGGAATCGGAGGCTACAAAACCAGTGGGTTTTTTGGGTCTAACTTGTAATGTCAGCGCTGTTATTTTGATTAGATAACATTTTTACATTCTATTGTTTCTTTATCAATATTCTTTTTTTAATTTCTATTTCAACCAGTGCCTAATCGGTGCTTTCAATTTGGACCTAAAGTCTTTGTCATCACAACTAGAAAGTTGCGCCTTCTTAATTTTTTTTTTGTTTCAGTACAATGTACTAATGCAGGTCAAGACGGAAAAGGAGAACACTCTCGAACAATTGGTCTTGGACTTCGATCCGGAAACAAAAAAGGAGTTGGTATCGGTCAATAAAGATTTGGTGAAAAAATGAAGCCTCACCAGGTAATATTAGAGCGTGTTTATTTATTTTTATATTCTGCGAGTTCGAGGGCTGTTGAGACACACACACATTGAAATTTGTTTCACTCCCGACATTATTATCATAAATTTGGAATATCTTAGTTTTCTTTATCTTCTTGTCTTACTTGCCGGTTTCGGCCGTTCAGTAAAGGTAAAAAAATTCCAGAGATACACCTCTTAAAAATGTCTTAGATTATAAACTAAATGTTTGTAAAATGACCGGATACGTTTAGGGGCAAAATTAGATTGTGACTGCGTGCCATTGAGTTTGAATCGCCATGCAGAAGTCCATCGCTAGATCGGTTATTTGTAAGTTGTGATAGTGATAGGAGAGCCACTCACTCTGTGCATAACTGGGCCGTAAACTGCCAATTACGCTATACAGGATTGATATATAAAATTGATTTCTATATAATTGTTCGATTTTGTACACAGGCCGAAGGAATAAAATTTATGTGGGACGCCTGTTTTGAATCCGTGAAGGATGCGAAGGAGAGCAAAGGATCTGGCTGCATCATCGCCCATTGCATGGGATTGGGCAAGTCGTTCCAGGTATCTTAAAGTATTAATTTTTACGCTGTTTGTTTTTAATTTTTACGGACCGACGGGTTAATAATTTTCTTAATTCGAAACGGCGCTTATACATTAGCATTTTATATATACAATACTTAAATGTTGAACACTAGAGAGAGAGACTACCGAAGTTGTGACAGAGTCGTCAATTCCCCTAACCGAATGATAACAGAGTTATCGATAAACGTGCGGTAGGACCGTTTAGTAGAGCGGGAAGGAACAAGGACGGGCTGCAGCGGCGGTTGACCCGTCATAACGGCCACGCTTTTTCCCGTGTTTGGAAACCACCGGAGTGAGCTCTGTCGTCACTTCTGACATTTTCCATCGTGCGGATTATGAAACCGGTAACGGTTGAGAAACATCGGCGTCCGACCACACTCGGTCCGGTTTCTAAACTTAGGCAAAATCCCAGAATAGCATTCGGTGGCCAACGGTTGAGCCGACTCAGAACGCCACGCATACGCACAACACTATTGTATTACATGTGATCCTACCGCAAGTTAATTTAATCAGTGAATATACACAATCGTCTTTGTATATATTCCATTTTAATGCGCATTAAATTAACGTAGGCGATTTTATAATTGGAGGAATTTTAATAAATACGAGGACACCGGTTTCAGGTAGTGACGCTGGTCCACACGCTGCTGATGCACCCTCAGGTCGGTGTTAAAAATGTGCTCGTAGTTTGTCCTCTGTCCACCGTCTTGAATTGGGTCAACGAATTTGAAAAGTGGCTCAAGGACGTCGGATCCGGAGAAGACGTAGAAGTCTACAACCTCATCAAGTCAGTACCCTCTATATATATATATATAATATTATATATTATATAGCCCCACCCGGCAGATTGTGGGCTCTGACGGTGTCCGGGGGAAGGGAGGATTCGGATTACCAATAATCGTACATATTATTGGTCCGCCCAGTGTCCGTTGGCCAACAGTTACTATAGAGCGTGACATTTAGTTGGCGTCCTTTCGTGCCGGTCCAAATTGAATACTCTCGGAGTGTCTTCGAGGTCCCATATTTCCCTATCTCTTGTATAATAAACTCGAACAATGCTGAAAACGCTATTGCGCGATTTAGTTGTAACTGTTGTTCTTTTCTGTTGCGAAGGGTGTTGGTTAATGACCGTCAGTATCAGATGAAGGACTGGTTGAAGAGGGGAGGCGTGATGGTGCTCGGGTACAACATGTACCGCCAGTTGACCAACCCGAAGGCCAGGCTGAAGAAGGCCGCCAAGGCCGTATTCCAAGAGGCGCTAGTCGACCCAGGTCAGTGTTTCTTCATCCTTCACACACGTCAACACAACATTCCACTCAACTATATCTATCAACTATTTATACTGTATCTCTACCCTATATGCATATATATATGTAATTTAGCAGTCTACAACAACTTATAATATGTATAAATACAGCTAACGAAAAAGTGAGTGCTGAAACCCACACACGATCAAATTTTTATATTGGCAATTTTATCTAATTATTACATTAATAATGAGGAATGAAAAGAAACATCAATTGTTACAAAGGTAGTATTAAATGAAGAAAATGCCAAATCCAAATTAAAGTCTTCCAATAACAATTAAAATACATTCAAATTGTAAACAATTTTATTAAAAATTCAAATACGAATACAAATATTATTTTCCTATTCAATAATGGACACTATAGGTCTACGGTACCTAAAATATGAAACAAATATCTGCGATTTGATTTTTTCCGAAGATTTACCGAAAACACACAACACACAATCGTGGTACCAAATCTTGTAATCGGCACGTTTTTATCGTTATTTATGTCTGTGACACGTTTTTGTGTCCCATGTTTCCGAATGTGCCCATCACATACACCATGGCCGTTAGTTGGGGATTTAGACCGTTAATCTCTCACTAACCCAAAAAGTCTCAAATGGAAGCACGTTAATCACGCTTAATAATGTACTAAAAGAAATGTTGTTTCTATTAGGTTGTATAGTATTTAATTTTATTTTTAAGGGCCCGACCTTGTGATCTGCGATGAGGGGCACATTCTTAAAAATGAATCTACGGCGCTGTCTAAAGCGATGAACCAGTTGAAGACCAGGAGGAGGATAGTGCTGACCGGCACCCCTCTCCAAAACAACCTTGAGGAGTGTCAGTAATAAACGGACATTAAATAGATATAACGTCTCTGTACAAATCAACTGCGGTCCACTCTATTTCCCTACTGTATATCGCACATTTCGAATGGAGTCCGCTGGGCTTCAGTGGATATACGAGCTCGCTTATATCGTCTTCTACAGACCTCCTACTGCCACTCGCTACTACTAATACTGCTACTACTGCTACTACTAACCTTATTGTTGTCTGTTGGCGATACTTGAAATCGTCTCTGTTTTACAGATCACTGCATGGTCCAGTTCGTGAAGCCAAATTTGCTCGGCACGAAAAAAGAGTTTAAAAACAGGTTTGTCAATCCAATTCAGAACGGCCAGTTTGAAGATTCGACGGCCCATGACGTAAAAGTGATGAAGCGTCGGGCGCACGTCCTGCACAAGCTTCTTGACGGCATCGTACAGGTCTGTACGCACATGTATGTAGGCGGGAATGTATGTATGTATGTTGTTATATAGACAGACCGCGTTGGGGAAATTCGGAAGTTTCTATCCATCGATAGGTTAGTGGAGATAGGGGCCGAGCGTTAAACGAATTATACAAAAATGAAACGCGACCGTATATTGACTTTGGCTATCCCTGTTCAAAATTGTCGAGATGAGCCACAAATCAATAAATAACCGACGGTTTGATTCTCCGATTAAAAATTGTGAAATGGTGCGACATAATCAGTCAGTCTTGTCACAGACAGGCAAACAGACACACACCCTTGGAACTGTATAGATTTGCGGCCGCAAGTTAATAACGATTTTTATTTTACTATCCGCTCAGAGGAAGGATTACAACGTGTTGACGCCGTTCCTGCCGCAGAAGTTTGAATACGTGATCAGCATCAACATGTCAGAAGTGCAATGTTCACTCTACCGGCACTACCTGGACAACTTTGCGAGGGGCAAGGACCAGGGCAAGACGTCGGCGACCCTCTTCAAGGACTGGCTCTTCCTCACCAGGATATGCACCCACCCGAGGCTTATACTCATGCACAGCGAAAAGGAAATGTTCAAAAACGACGTAAGAGTCCGCCAACATGACTAGCGCTACGCTCAAATAATTAGTCCATTTTATGTATTTTCTAATAACCGAATTTGAATTCAGGCCAGCGACGAGGACTCGGAGGGTTTGTTGAAAGATTTCACAGACGATGGATCAGATTCGAGTCCGAGTTCGGGTTCAGAGTCGAATTTGGGGTCGGGGTCCGGCTCTGGGTCAGAGGTACAGTGGGTCACCACCAGGAGTACACGCTCAAACTGTAAGCACAGTTCATCTTTGTACAATACAAATACAATATGAAACTTATCAAAAATTGAACAAAGTCTGTCTAGCAGAAAAGTCTGTACTGTTCGCTCGGTAGGATTGTCAAATACAAAATTTTTTGTTTTGTTTTTTCCAGAATATTGTAATATTTTGAAAAATCTAAGCCGCGAAATCCACGAGAAACATTAGTTAAATATGTTAATACTGTAGTGTTAGTGTACCTGTCTGTCTATGACAAAATTGAATATGTTGCACCTTTCCAGAAGAAATGACCCAAACCTCTTTATATTGTTCCAATGTGGAATTGTGTCAGGTTTACTAATCTGCGAGCAATATTGGATATTTTGCGGCAGCATTGAAAAAATTGCGTAAATATTCATTTTTTGCAATCAAATATTGAAAGGAACATCGGCATTGAAGGTCCCCAATTGGCACGGTAACCTTGTAGTTAACCAAACAGAACCCAGAATCGATATATAATATTTAAGAAAATGTAATGCGGTCCGCGAATGTCATATCCTGTCGCAGAAAATGGCCTGCGGCAGAAATGAGTTTGGCGCACCCGCCCTAATCCATTGCCTGTAATTTGTTTGGTGATGATTGAAAATGTAAAAGAGTTTTTGTTTTTGGCCAGTGTCTGAAGAGCCGCCCGAGGTCGAACCGAAGAAATTGTGGTGGAACGAAATCGTGAGCGAAGAACAACTGGAAGACATCAGCACGGGCCCAAAAATAGTACTCCTGCTATCGATCCTGAAGAAGTGCGAAGAAATCGGTGACAAATTGTTAGGCTTTTATACGAACAGTTTTTATTTGTTGCTAACGAATCGATCAAAATAGTGGCTATTATTATAAAAGCGGCTGTAGAAGCGGCCAGTATAAATATAGAGAAAGTGAGTGCACTTACTGATAGGGAGGCGTCGTTGTTGCAGGCTGGTGTTCAGCCAGTCGCTGTACACGCTGGATCTGATAGAGTACTTCCTGGGTAGGATAGACGAGGTGACGCAGAGCGGTGAGGCGGCGGCGGCGGCGGCGGCGCGCTGGACGGGCTGCTGGGCGAAGGGCGTCGACTACTTCAGGCTCGACGGACAGACGGCCTCCGAGTACAGGACCTCGTTCATCAACAGGTTCAACAGCCACGACAATACCAGGTCGGCTCGCGCCTCTACACCTACTCTAACAAAAATACCTTTTCGCTTTACCTTCGAAAGGACAATTGTATGAAAGTAGGGTAGGGTAGGGCGCCGGTGCGGAGTGTTGAAATGAGTGGGTGTGTCCAGGGCTCGGCTGTTCCTGATCTCGACGAAGGCGGGCGGCCTGGGCATCAACCTCGTCGGCGCCAACAGGGTCATCATATTCGACGCCTCCTGGAACCCCTCTTTCGACGTACAGTCCATCTTCAGGATATACAGGTTCGGACAGAAGAAACCGTGCTACATCTACAGGTTTCTGGCACAGGTCAGTCGCTCTGTCTGTGTGTGTGTGTAAAAAAGTATTTAGAGTTTAGACGATTAAAATAACAATGATGAAATTTAAAGGGAGAATTTGTTGGGAGTTTAGAGATGTGTGCTATAAATTTGTACGTGTTATTAAGTAAAAAGAAATGAAAAATGCCTGCCCCGTATTTATAATTATCATTCGATCGATAAAAGTTATTTGTTATTATTCGGTATGCAAGGAGTTAATTGTATATCTACAATTTCTGGCATTTCAAAAATTCAGCGACATTGTTTTCGACGATTTTATATTAAGACGGAAATGAAACTGACATTGCGCATCCGACTGTGTACTGTTTGTTATAGAAACAGAGCGGAGACTAAATACGGGTGCGGTGGTGGGTGGCACGTAGAGGACCGAACCGTCTGTACGGGAATTAATGAATACGCCGTTTTGTCTGCTATTTGTTTAGGGAACGATCGAAGAGAGGATCTATGAGAGGCAGGTGGCTAAATTGTCGATCTCTTGTCGGGTGGTCGACGAGCAGCAGGTGGACAGGCACTTCTCGCACTCGGACCTCACAGAACTCTACACCTTCAAACCTTCACAGGGCCCGACGACCACACCGATACTGCCCAAGGTCAGCTCTCAATACTCACTCGCATCAGTCAAAATTGGGCACACTATCAAATAATTACTACTCTAGTCTGTCCACCGCTCTGTTATCTGTTCTTTGCATCTCGTCTCACCGGTACGGTCTTTTCGTAGACCGTATATAAATATATATATACATATACGTACGGAGGAAGCACTGCGAACGAGTTGAAACATAATTTCCCCGAACAGTGGTCGGCCTTGTCAGTTAGGAACAGACTTTGTCGCTGTGTCTGTGTGTTTTGGAGAAAACTGTCGGGTGTTTAATTAACGGTAGGAATGTTGTTGTAGGACCGGCTGATGGCGGAGATGCTTCAGGCTCACGCGGACATCATCTGCACGTACCACCACCACGACTCCCTTCTTGAGAACCAGGAGGAGGAGGAGCTGAACGAGGAGGAGAGGCAACAGGCGTGGGCCGACTTTGAGAATGAAAAGAACATCCCGCCGACACAACCGCCGCCTCCGCCCACCGCTACCACACACCACGTACACCAACCGGGTAAACCAACAGACAAATAATATCCAGTGCCTCTCGGGTATAGTAATAGTAGAATATGATAACCGAGAGTGATGAGGAAGAAATGTGGTGCGGGCAACAGACCACCACCGTAGGTAGAGGGTAGGCGAGGCTATCGGGAGAAAGATGAGAAATGAATAATACAAGAAGAATGTATATCAAGGGCCAACATGTCGATATTGTGTAGCGGCATTTACAGGTAACGCCAGACACACACGTGCACAACAACCATAACACTATATATATATATCTACCTCTTAAACAATAGGATAGTCAGTCGACGGTCTGATGAAAACTTGACAAGAGATCGCATAATAACTATACGCGGAAAGGTTGACAAAGATCATGAAACGGAAGACACGTACCCATGTCAATGATGAATGCGCGATAAGGTAAATAACAGACGACGAAAAGTCAATTTGAACAGACGTTTTCGCCCAGATTAGGACGTACCGGAATTAACTCCGTAGCGACTTAATATTAACGGGACGAAAACCGCAACGGAATGACGACGGAACAAGTACAGAATATAACGAAACAAACGTCAAATTATTAGTTGGCGATGACGCGGAATTCTTAGAAGATTCAAATTATAAAGCCAATAAGGAAACCGGGCGTAACAGATATTAATTGCGCTAAATATAAGAAGAGTACAAAAATAATAACATTTTAACCGTTGTCTCGTTCGTTTTTCAGGTTATGCGGGGCAAGAATTGTACAGTAGAATCACCGCGAAAATCAAAGAGAGGGTAAGAATTGCGATGACGGCGGCCCTAAATATAGGGCCGTTATATTAGAAGTAGTAGAATGGAAATTTGACATTCAAATTATATTCAAGTAGTACGTCGGCCGCTCCCTCGTCTCTAGCCAACCGTCGTCGTATTTATTTTATTAGTCTTATATATATATATATTGACGTTTTATAAACAACGCTCGCTACCCTCTTTAACATCTCCAACACTCGTACATATTCTACGACATAAAATTCTCTATCTACCGCTGTGTACTGGCACTAGTATCGCTTGTGCGATTGCGATTAGACGTGCGATTTGTGGTCGCGCGACAGAGGAGATGCCCGTACACTGTTAACAGATTGGCAGCCGGCGATCTAAGAGATATTTAAAGCGAGAGCGCCGCCAACTTGTCGGCCACTTAAATCCCGAACTTATTTCTGATCGCTGAATAGCCAAATAAAAATATTAAAACGTAACGTAGAACATTTTATTTGCATATTCGTCAGATACATTTTAACGTTTTCAATTAAAAATAGAAACGAAATCTAAATTTTTAATTTATAATTATAGAAAAAAAAAAATACAGTTTCCTATTTCGCGGCGGGATTATTACGTATATACGTATAACGTAAACGGAAAACAAACGTTTTAATATTTAAGGCGAGCGTTGTATTTCTCGAAGCGTTGTCCAAGATGTAAAAAGGTGCTAAGCGTCGAGCGCACCGTAAAGCTATTCCCGTTTCTTTTTTTACCGGCAGAACGAACTTTACACGGACGTCGTACGTATCGGTTTGTTTTTTTTTTCACCGATCCAAGAATTCCGGTAACTTTATATGTTTCTTCGTATCGCCCGAAAGTCTCTGGGGGTTATAAAAATTTCGGCGTGCGAGCTGTCGGAACGACTACAGAAGTAGTCGAAGTATTAGAATCGGAATTACTAGAAGTATCGAGTATTCCTCGATCCGAGAACGTCCGACAGTATGTAAAAATTGTTTATATTTCATAATGTTGCCGTTCGATCCAATATATAATCCGAATGCATTAGACGTGGCGCAATTTAAAAGAGACAAGACTCTCCTCTCTGTCCGCTTTACCGTTTTTCTCGCGACGGAATAATACGATAAATACCGGATCCGCCAAATCTACACCCGTCGTATATTTATTATACTCTATGACGGAATAGGGTTTTATATAATTTCTTGTTTAGTTTTCCGGTGTATTTTATTTGTTTTCATCAATTCTCCCGAATGTATCGTGAAAACTGTGTATACGACCTTTCGTTACGCCTTTACTAAAACTTCTTCACCCTTTCTTTTATATCTATATTCTCCAGTTTTCAATCCGACTCGGGAACACCCCTATTCGCTCTAATTGTACCACAAACTCGTTAACCATTCGTCGTAGGCGATTCTGCGGTTTTAACGCCGTTATAATAGTCGTCCGTATACAAAGTAACGAACATAATTGTCCGGTCCAATTTTTTGCCTTCCGCACAGTATATATTTCCTACGTCGGAAAAAACATATCCGGGTTCCCGGCTTCGCGAAGTAAGCCTATACTTTATTATTTTCGCCGGATTCGTACGTTTTTATAGATAATTTTTCCGCGCCACGGAATAGAAGCGAAATTTCTTTCCCGGGCGTATAATACAGTTTTAAATTTATCCAATAAATAGCTCGGAAAGGGGCTGAATCTTCTCGAGCTATATGCACACATATCATCGTGGGGCCGACAGATATCGCCTATCGCCCGTCGCCCACAACCAGCCATAGAGATATGGACAGTCGTGCGATCGACCACTCTCTCTCTTGCCGCCGTCACCATCCCATATACGGGATATGGGATACGGTATCCGATATAACGGGATACCTCTATAGAGGATACGGGCGTCCTCCAGTTGGTCGTAGTTGAATTTAATAATATCGTTGTTACCAAATTTCAATTGTTGTCGTTCACCAATTTTGTGCCGGTGTAGAATCCGACGGTGAGCAACAACAAACGCCGGATAAGAGCGGAGGAGAGCGCCGACGCCGCGGCGCCGGTCCGGCGGAGAACGTCCGTTCAAAATTCGTTTCGGCCCGACAACCGCTGCCAACGCACGCTACCGGTATAGTTATTGTATTACGCCGCCTTTATATTATATTAATTTATCGCGCCAGTCAAAAAAGGGCAGTTGCCCAGATATGGACGTATCGTCAGATTCTAATCTGCTGCATATACACATATACATACATACATATATACATATGACTGTAATTAATAAGAGAGTGGGAGCTGAAATCCGCAGCCCTTCCAAACTTGTGTGTAATAATATTTGTACGGAGTAATAGATAATAAAATTTAATAGAATAGAATTTTTATTAGTTTTTGGTTACTGCGCCTACCGAAGAAATGCGTTTAATTTATTTAAAAATATTGGAAAAATTCTCCAATAGCGCATTAGGAGACTTAATCGCGGGAAATCACACCTTTTTTTTTTTGGTAAATTCGGCGCAAGACTAATTATTTTTGCGTGTAATTTTTATGGTACGATCGATAGTTTAATTTTGTTAACAATAATGCCAAAGTTTGAAAACGTTTTCGTTACGCGTTTAATACACCAACGAATAGTAACCGTTCAAATATTTTAGAAATATCTCACAATTGATAAATGATCAACACGATTTATCGGATCTTATTAAAGAATTCCTACCGCTGGACAGTAATCAGTCAGAACACGAAGTTAAAAATAGTAATAACGATATAAAATAACGAATTTCGTCGTCAACCGGCTATGGAAAAAAAAACAATTTAGCCGCAGCAAGTTTTTATCCTTCATTTTTGCCCTTCGGCAAACGCTGCACAAGATTCAAAAATAAAAGGTACCTTAAGCGTACAGAACAAAATTGTGCAACTTTATCGAATCAACAAATTAATCAAGTATTATCCGGTAATTAATACTTGAGAAGAAGATTCGATATCTGAATTTCACCGCGCGGATATTTCAATAGTACCGAACTGTGCAATTTGTAATCCAATCCAGTTTTATTTTATTTAGGATAATTAGGATTTATATATTATTCCGCGTGTTCAAATCTATTTTGCGTATTATCCATTAATAACAAGTTTTATTAAGGAAATTAGTCCAAAAAATGACCAATTAATCATTTATCTATTTAAGTATCGTTCTTGTTTACTTAGGCGCTATCACGGCCATGACCGAATCGAACTGTGTTATATATAATATAACTAGCTAAGTTGTGCCGGTGGGATTGCGTTTTAATATGAAATAAGTAGGAATTTTTAGCGATAATTTAACGCCGAAACGTCGGCTCACATTTATCGCACTAAACGGACACTTTGTTTTTGTGTTTGTTTTCAAGCAACAACTGCAGGAGGTGGAGGAGGAGGAGGAGGAGGAGAGGAGGATGTCGAACAACAGCTGGAGCTCGGGCGGTAACTTGGGGCGGCGACGGCTGTTGTACACGCCGCTGACCGACGGGACCAGAGTTCAGTGGCGACAGCAGAACGGGTCGGCGGCCAAAAGTAAGTCGACGGCGGCGGCGGCGGTGGCGGTGTCACCTCCGAGCACGGTGGAGTGTTCACAAAGTCAGTTCGTACCGATCCGGGGAGATTGGCCGACGCGACGGCTTTCCTCGTCGGGCCAACCCTCTGTAGGGCTGAAACATTATCGAAGTACCGATTGTCGAGGAGAGGGGTTGTTTTTTGTTGGCGCCGACTGTCCCGCCAAGGGAGGAGGCGGGCCGGGCGGCGCAGAGGTCGGAGGGGCGGCGGCCGCTGGTCGTGCGCCACAGTTGGGCTCGGCCAGTGATTCCGAGTCGGCGAGTGCCGGTTGGCTCTTATTAACGCGTTCGGCGCCCAACGTGATTCGGTTGAGTTTCTCGCAGGCCCCAAATCCGACTGTCGGAGGTATTTGGTAAACAAAAAAAAAAAATGGAGAAAATTCCGCGAAGTTTTAGTCGCAGATTGGTTGTCGTTAGAAAATACTGTGCGCCCGACACAGAAGGAGGATAAGTGTCCCGCCGCCACCGCCACCACCACTTGGAGGTTCGCAAGAATCTCTACCAAGGAAGGACAGACCTGTAAGAAAGAAAGATGTTCCGAAAGAAGGGGAAACTGTCGGACGCCGACAGGCGAGGAAAAACGTTAAAAAAAAAACGACAACGTATTGTTTGAATTGCCCAAAATTGCCGCGGATGTGCCTGGACTGTTTCAATGAATTAATAAAAAGTAGAGTATTATATGTATATTTCTATACTGTATATTCTATATTTATACTTCGGCGCTCGTTCTATTAAATTTCCTTTCGAAAATTCGACCGAAAATCTTATTCAACTTGAACGGGAAAAGCGTCACCCGTATATGGGGTGACGGGGCCCCACGGAACCATACCCGTCGTCACCCATATTTGGGTGACGCGGCGCCGAACGTGTTAACACCGTTTCGAGACTTTTGTCACAATTACGGCTTTGTAACGTTGTATAAATTTCACTTTGTAAATTTTAAAACGATCACACCGAAAACATTACGACCAACTATTATTATACATTCGAGTTGTTGGCGAACTGAAAAATCGATTCGATAGCATCCGCCTCGATTTCTGTAAGAGAGACGGCGTGACTATATATATATATAGTCGTCAGTAGCGGCGAAACGGTTAATAGCCGACGGTTGAATAACCGCCGTTTCGAAAGGACGTACTGCGCTTAGTTTCTTGTATTTTTTTTTTCTCGTATAACTGTGTTTATCGTTGTATTTTTATTGTCTGTTATCAGGGAATATGATGAGCGGCGGCGGCATCGTCCAAGCGCTACAACAGTTGTTGACCAACAACATCAACGATCAAGATCCACTCAAAGTACACGAAATCGACGAATAGTTTAAATCTGTCGTTAAATTCGACCTACGGCCCAAAAATGAAATTTTTATATATATATATATATATCGAATAGAGTCGGAACATATTTTTTCACGACTGGAAACACTGTAGTTCAATTAACTAATTTTTGTAGCCCCCCCGTGTAATGAGATAAACGTTTGGGGCATTTTTAGTTATTTGACATTTTTAAATAACGTAAGCTATAAATATTTTTAACGTTTCAGTTATAATGAGAAGAAATGTATTACGAGAACGTGTTATTTTGCGCTTTCGTTGTGAAAGAAGCGCTTCTTTTATTTCTCGAAGGAAAAACGAATAGTGCGTATAGAATATTTTTAGGAAAGAGTTACAATTTTGTAAAACATTTTCGCGAAACGTTTATTAAAAATAAGCGAGACTTTTATTTATTTATTACCTTTTTTTTTTTTTATATATTTTACGCCAATCGTAAATTTTCCCGTCCTATCCCCAGAGTTACCCCGTTAGAATTAAATGATACTACGACGTAACATAAGATGATGTAACATAATTTGTGTTTATATATCCCTGAGGATAATGGAAATGTCCTGTAAATAAAGAGATATTTTGCCCGGTAAATATACATTTTTTAAAGACTGAAAAATCTTTATCGAAATATAAAAAAAATGTTAAATAAAATTCAATTATAAATTCAATCGCAGCTTTTGGGTAGAATCCAATAGCGGCGGAAGAGAAATAATTTATGTATATTTGGCAAAAGGTGATTGCTCAATCTCATAGTTTGTGAGTTGTTTACGGTGGTTAAGAATATTGCTGAGAATTAGCCTGAATAAATATAACTATATATATATATCTGCCGAAGACGACATAGGGCTGTCGGGCGAATTGATGGATCAGGTGGAGGAATCAATTTGGAATCGAAGGATATATATATATATATATATATACTAGAGAGCAGGTGAGAACAATTGGGGAAACGCGAGAGAATCCGACCTCGACGGAGAAATTGGTGGCTCCTCCATTTTATTTTGTTTATCAGCATCGTTCCTGTGCGTAGAGTGCGACAGGAAGAAGAGAGGATTGTACAGGCCGAGGAGAAACACAGAAGAAATCCTGTCCCCACTTTAGCTAGTAGGAACATAGAAATCTGTAAATAGCCCTTAACAAAGGGGTTTGTCAAATCTGGGGAGTAGTGAGAGGGCGGCAGGGAGCCCAAACAGTATTAAGAGATGTAAAAGAACAACTTATAGATTTGACAAAGCCCTTTGTTAAAATGATTGTTATATATTGTAAGCTTGCCAGAGGCCCGCCAGTTGTTAGTTAGCATAACTCGTGTGCACTTCCTCTAGTATTTTTGGAAACCTCTTGTATTTTACGCATATCTCATTTCTTTGTAATAAAGCTTTGCGTTTTAAAAACGGTGAAATTCCTTGCAAAGTTTAAATATATATATATATATATATATATATATATATATATATATATATATATATATATTGTATATTGGGAGGGCGTCACGTCAGGTCAGTTCATAATAGGAATGGGACATCGGAATGAATCGTGCGATCGGAAGCATAACGTGGTGGGGTGTTAACGATTTTACAAAGGACTGCGGACGTTTTAATTATTAAAACAATATTTTATTACGTAATATTACAAGTATACCCCTCGTAGAATTATATATATCGAAAACAATTATCTGATAATAGAATAACCCGATTTTTTTTTTTTTTTTAACGAAAAATGTTTTATACGGAGTAATAATCAACGTTTTTATAGAATAATTTCATATTTGAAACTCCTGGTCAACTCCTTGTAGGGCAGAACGATGGAATTCAGGAGGATAACCGGAAGGCACCGTCACACTGCAACCTGCGACAGAACAAAATTACCGAAGCGCATACAATTTACCGCTTTAGGTCCTCTGCTTTTGGTCTTTGCTAGACCAGTGTTTTGGCCGCTCGCCACCTTCAGTAGCGCTGCGTTAACACGACAGTACAGTGTGAAAGTGACAGTGCACTGCAGTGAGGATGCCCAAAAATACATCCAAAGTGCCACAACAGTGACTACTGACACAGGGCGCTACTGAAGATGGCGAGCGGCCGACAAACCGCAGTCTAGCAAAAGACCAAACACCGGCGAGAGGAGACAGAAACATCACGAACCTCTACGGTATTCCAACCCCTCACAGACGGTTCATCGCATCGGTATCGTGAGCGGAGTTAAACCGCTTTATTAAAATCGAAACGTCGTTTCGAATCAATTTTAAACGTAATTTCGTTGGTAAAGACACAAAGTTTCGGAGAGAAGGAACCTCGACAAATTTGTAATTAAATTTGTGGCGTACTCGGTTCAGTTTCCTTTTTTTTTATTAGGCCCGAAAAATATAAACGGGGAAAAGTTTCGAGAAACAGCGACAACTTTTGTCGCCCGCTTAAAAAACGACCGGTAATAATAATAGAAACGAGCAACGACGATACCCAATATAGTTATAGACGGGTTGAGATGTCCGTCGTTGTCGAACAGTGGCAAGTTATCCATTTTGGCGAACGGCTTGTTCGGGTTGGGATCGCACGCGGTACCTTCCACTCTCGCCCAACTTCCAATCTGCACGTTGCGACCTGCGCAATCAACGTACACAAATATAACGAATAAAAATCCGATGTACACCTAACGAAAATAGACGCTAACGGAAGATAATCGGCCGGCATCGTTGGCTGGCTATATATATATTATATAATATATATGTACGTACCTACGATAGCGTTGGCGACTAGCGTGTGATCGCCTATCGTCGCAAAATCCAAGACGACTGTGTCCCTCAGCCTGACACCGCCTCCGATCCTCACACCGGCCTCGATGCTCACGTTCGGACCCAACTGGCAACAAACAATAAACAATTCAGCCGCGTTTCATATTCACCGATAACTCATCCGATAAATCTCATCTCATCGTCAGTATCGACGATTCAATCGGCGTAATGTCGAGCCGCGGGCACAACTTTGTCTAGCGTTGTTGAAATCTCGTCAAGTGTCGCGATCGTCTATCTGTGTCCGACCTAAGAGGAATATCGCTCAAACGTCCAATCGGCCCTTTTCCAGATCGTATTACTCGCTCTCCAAACAGCTATAAGGGTGAGCTATCCGAAATAAAGGACATCTTAGCACCGCGCTTATCCGATAAAATGTCTTATCAAAAAAATACCGGCGATGGAACTCCGGCTTTTCGACATCGGTTCGAACTCGACCTTCTTGTCGATCGCATCATTTCTTTCAAAGTTACCGAGAGCCCCCGATAAGTATTGGAATACGACGAAGAGATTAATTCCGGCGAAGACGAGTTCGATTTTTCGGCGGTAACGGACGAAATTACATCGCTAGATAGAGACAGCTCGCCCCGTAAGAATGAAGATGACGATGACGTTAGAGGAAAAATCCGAATAATCGATAGTGAATCCGGAAGCCGAAGTGACTCTGTACAGAAAGAGACCGAACCTTCGGAATGGACGGTGTGCGCGGAATCCGAAGAAATCCCCGGAATAATACCGTTTATATCCGGTGAAAGACGAGTAGGAGCGCACGTATTTCCACGCATAGAAGAACCGATAGATTTTTCGCAAATTATTTTTCACCGAGGAATTAGTTATTATTGAGATAGTGCGGGGAAACTAACGATAACGCCGCAACGGGGGAAAATAGAAGGGAAGACGTTATCATCCTGTTCTATATATGGTGATTACAGTACGATGTAACGGTTACGGTACGAGTTGTGCCGGTTCGCCCGACCAGAAAAGCGCCTCTCGAGGGCGAAGGGTCAATATTTTGTTTCTGAACACCGACGGACGGCCGCCCCCACCTCGAACCATATCCGGCACACGTCATCCGTTCTAATCCTTCGGTCGGTTACCCTATTTACGTTGGCGGCACAACCGACAATAGATCAACGCCAGCTCGTATTGCGCTGATTAGGAATATATAGAATATTTTAACGATAATATTAGATATGAATTAGAATCGGAATTGACTTACGACTGCAGAACTGTCGACCGATGCAGTGGGGTGGATATAAACATCGCCGACTATCACAGCCTTTTCGTTTGTCGCTAACCTATCGTCAATGAACAAAATTATAAATTAACGTCTATATACATATGTACATTCACACACACACACACATATATATATATACATATATACATATACCGTGTTTTCTTTTATTATATACAACGAGCCCCGAGGACGGTATAGAAAATTAAATCTTAAACGAACTTTCGCGAGTGTAATAGAAAAAAAAAACTAAAAATCTAGTCTGTACTCGTATACACGAACATGTTATATTTTACGTTCGATAAACGGTAATTGAATCGGGGAAAATTTGCTGACTTCCAGCTAAGAGATACAAAGTCGAGAAACAAAATTAGAATCGCAATCGTTACAAATAACGTAGCGACAATGTTCGAATCGCTAAAAATAAAACGTTTCGGCGATAAATCGTTAATATTGTAAATCGAGCGAACGTTAAAAAAATACGAGGCGTCCCACTGTTCGGTGTACGTACACTTAAAAAGAATCGACGATAATTGTAAAAATAGATAAAAGGATATCCGTCGTTCCGTTAAATTACTCACATTTCTGTTTGGTCGATATGTACGGGCGGAAAAATATTTGGCGGAATCGTAAACCCGAGGAGAATATTGGGAAGTGTTTTGATGTTAGAGAAGTTTCTTTGCTGAAAAGTACGACTCGATTTTTGGAGCGGACAGAGACCGAGAGAGACGGAGAAAGAGACGGAGAAACAGAGAGAGATAGCTGCCGTCTAGTCGGGTCCAGTAGTCGTTTCTAACAGTCTTTTCTCGCTCTACTTTTGGCTGAAACGCATATTATCCGGTCGCTAATCCAGGTCCGGTCGTAAGCCTCTCTCTTTGCCCGTTCCTCTCTCCTCCCTTCGCCTACATGACACAATCCTACCCCAATGTTCTCGATGGGGTACGCACTATAATATAGTCGGAGGCGATGGAAAAAAAAAACCTAGTATATTACCTTTCGGGGTGTGTCTGCCTGTACAGCTGGAGGTAGTGCCTGTTGGCGTAGACGGCGGCGCCGCCGCTCTTCAACTGTGACCACCACCTCGTCGTCACGTAGACCAACGCCCTACCGCCACCGGCGAGGCCCATCAGCACGTCCTCCTCCAACTGGATAGCCTCGCGCGCCACCTTATCACCACCGCTATATACCACACACACACACACTCTATATATATAAGTCATGCATCGGTCAACGGAAATACTCGCCCCAAGGATTACGGCGCAATAACAGTAAACGAGCCAGATTGGGGACAAGTCCCCAAACCGCCATTCCGCTCTCAGAGTTCAGTTTACGCATCTCTATCTTCTATCGGATCTGCTTATTATTCTTCGATTGATTCTCGCGATCAAATAAATATTCCTTTTTAAAAAAACGGCGTTTAATTTGCAACGCGTTTAACTTTATATACATATATATATATATATATATATATATATATATATATATATATATATATATATATACATAAATACCTATATATAGGAGCGGCTCTGTCCCCCGACATTATACACAGTGGTGTGGAGGCTGCCGGTTTATTTCTCCGGTTTTATTTCAATATATCTCGCGAATCGTTTCGATATTTATTTCGTTAAAAACTGTACGCCCTCTCTTCCTAGCCGTTGTGTCTCTGATCGGGCGAATCGTTTCTACTTATTTATTACGACTAATATACGACGAGTGTCTATCATCGGTGCGCACGGTGCTCACCTCCCTCCCTCCCGCGCACCGACACTCGCCTCGGAAATTTAAAATAGAATTACATCGAACCGCTTCCGTTGGCGTGTTGGTGTTTAGTAGGCGTTAACAACACTAAATAGAATAGACTTTGTGGTCTGCGATGGGTTGGAATGAATACCCAGTTAGGTTCGTGTAGTGTTTCCGTCTCCTCTCTCGCCGGTGTTCGGCCTTTCGCTAGACTGCGGTCTTCAGTAGCGCCCTGTGTTGTGTCAGTCGCTGTTTGTGCCACTTTGGATGATTTTTGGCCATCCTCACTGAACAGTGAGCATGATGTCACTTTCACACGTCTACCGTCTGACGGAGTAAAACATCCAAAGTGACAGTGAACACAGTAGCGCTACTGAAGATGGCGAGCGGCCGACAAACCGCAGTCTAGCGAAAGACCGAACACCGGCGAGAGAGGAGACGGAAACACCACACGAACCTACAGTATAGACTGGATATTTTGACCACACGCCCCCATTAAATATTGTATTTAGCCATCTCTCCCTCCCTCTCCCTCTCCCTTTCCTATTTTATTATATTATATTATAACGCATCCGGTACATGGACTATACGGACGAGGAGACAGTCCAATCTCTCACAGTTAGGTGACAGATGCTCCGAATCATATTTCTCTGCTATTCTTCAGAGTCTTCCAACCCTCCTTCACACACACACACTATATATATAGTGTGTGTGATGTGAGTATAAGCGTATTGAAAACAGTATCGATTTGCCGACAGGACTGACTTGTAGTAGTTGTGCTGTTTGGCGTTGAAAACGGACGCCATTGTTTGAAATAGGTGCGGCGAGCACAGGTAGACTCCGCAGTTGATCAGAGTCGATACAAACGTGGAAGGTTTTTCGACGTAGTGCGTTATTTGGCCGGTGGCCGGCTCCCTGACGATTGAACCGTAGTTGAGTAGAGCCTGTTGGCGCGTCGTCTCCGTCGCCATGACGGTGATCAGCGGCCCTCCGCGCCCGTCGGCGCCGGCCTCCTCCGTCTTCCGCCTGTGGAAGTCGAGGATCTCCTCCAGCGGGAAATCGGCGCACACGTCTCCGTTCAACACAAAACCCTTCCGGATTGCCGCTCCTGCTCACAAACATTTGGCGCTATTGTAGACAAAATCGAGTATTACTCTTATATAATATTATAAATCCCTTTAAATATCCCATTTTTTCGTCATTATTTCCCCGAGATTATATTTCAAAATAGGCGCCTAACATTTAACGCCGACCGGTGACGTGTACGTATTAGTTGCCTACCGTAACTGCTAAATTAATATCACTGTTTTGTGGTCTGCGAGGGGTTGCAATATACTGTAGGTCGCTGGTTTGGTCTTTTGCTAGACTGCGGTTTGTCGGCCGCTCGCCATCTTCAGTAGCGCTGTGTCAGTAGTCACTGTCAGCACTTTGGATGTTTTTTGGGCATCCTCACTGAACTGCACTGTCACTTTCACACTGTACTGTCGTGTTAACACAGCGCTATTGAAGACGGCGAGCGGCCGACAAACCGCAGTCTAGCAAAATCACGAACCTACAGTAAGTTATTCGTCGGATAATTATAGAGAAAATCGATAATTAACGAATAACAGACCTGATCTGATCCCTGAAATGGTACATTCCTCCCGCAGTGCCCAGCGCCGTGAACTCCTGCAGGTACCTGTACAAAAACCGAAAAAGTCATCACCCATATCGGGGCGTACCGACCGTAACGTTACCGAACTCACGATGTTATTACCGAAATTGTCCTTAGTTTCATATTTCGTTAAAAAAAATGCCTCGATATCGGGCCGTGGGAGCTGGGAACACATTACGACGTCGCATTCAACCCTCCAATTACCAATATTTCCGCGATTACCACAACCGCCGGACACCTCTTATATATACAATAACATAGAATACAATACGCAATTACAATTATAATATATAATATATACAATTATAATATAACAAGACTCAATAGATATTCTGGCCTAGAAATAAACGTTGCAAAGCTGTACAGCTAAATTTACATGTCTCTATATATATATATATATATATATATATATATATATATATATATATATATATATCTGCTCTAGCGAAAAAAGACGGAAAGGCTCATCAACGCAACAATATCTTTCTAACGCAACACAACAGATATTGAAGACTTTCTATATATTCCGTGTATATATATACACACATGCACGCGCACACACACAATTTGACCTTACTTATTAAAACTCGCAAAACAGCGGGATTGTTTCTTAATAATCGGAATAGCGCTAATTGTTGGTTTGAAAAAAAAATGAAAAACCGGCCTTATTACGATGGCGCTGTATTTGCGCGTCATCTGCGCTAGAAACTGCGACAATTCGGAAGCCGGATAGTAGCCGATGATGAGTATCTCCTTGAGATCGGGCACTTTGGCGCACGCCTCGATGTGGTGCTGAATCATCGGCAGTCCGGCGACAGGAAACAGAGGTTTGGGCATGTCCAACGACAACGGCCGGAACCTCGTACCTGTCGGCGTTGCAAATTCAATCAATTCGTAAAACACCTTATAGATTAGAGAATTCGTTTATTTATACACAGTGAAAATACATTTAACGCGAAAACGCTTAACGCGAAATATCGGTCGACGTGAAACAATACAGCGGACAAACTATTTCGCTGTTTTTTTACGCATTTTTTCTACTTAATAGAAAATGAAAATTATACTAAAATCGCTCGAGACAAAGGCATAGTAGGAGATTTAAGAGGTGTGATGAAATGAAAGGAGGCGCTTTCACATATTTTCTAAAAAAGGAGGCTAACTCTAGCTCGGCTTTGAAATACTTTAATAGCCCGCATGACACGAAAGAATAATTTCTTCGAGCGGTAAAAAGGGTTCGGTGGCCGAGAGAGAGCAGACGTATGACCGGAACGGTAGGAAGGTTTCGGTGGCCGAGAGCGGACATAAGACCGGAACGGTAAAAAGGGTTCGGTGGCCGAGAGAGAGCAGACGTATGACCGGAACGGTAGGAAGGTTTCGGTGGCCGAGAGCGGACATAAGACCGGAACGGTAAAAAGGGTTCGGCTCGTCATAAACGGGAGATTTTCCTTAATGAGAAATTCGGGTGTCAGTGTAACGCCAGTAGGGTGATTGCGGCGTATCGACCATAGGGTAGGTTATCTAATAGAGGTAAAGGGCTGAAAGGTAGTAGCTGTACTGGTGGCCTGTGTAGGTAACTTACCCTTGAGCGGGCCTCCGATCAGAATTATGGCCTTCAGCATCGTCTGGGTGGGGCTGGAAAAGTGCCACTTGTCGGCGGAGCTGAGCGGTTACTCCGAGGAAAGAGGAAACCGTCGGACGGGCCAGGTTATGTCGGGCCAGGTTATGTCGGGTCAGGTTATGTTTAGGTTACACGTCCCCGACCAAATCCTCCACGCCCCAACATCGCCAGTAAACACAATTAGATTGATTTTTTTCTTCTTCTTCCGACTACACTGACCTCCTGAGTGAACTCTCGAAGAGTCGTAGAGGAAATCACGCTTGGCCAATCTCCGCCCTTAGAGCTAATTAGAGGGATTTTCGTGGAACGTGAAGAGCGAGTTAAAGGATTGTCGAACGAAAAGGGGGATAATTCGGAACGGAAGGATTTATACCGGGGTGGGGGAATTCTCCAGTGGACGGGACTTTTAGGCGCGGATTATATTCAGTCGTAGACAGCGGGGCGGTAATTTTTCGAAGGATTACTGGTTAAGGATTGGAGTCTCTAAATCTGTGGCGTGTCAATATTCTGCCTCTAATAGCAGTCCCGGGTAGGGCGCAATCGATTTTCGACAGGGGTTGATATAGCGGGAGGACAAGCCCGTTATTTACTCATTTTGACCGAAATTTAAAATCGTAGAAGCTGTTCCGGGTATATATGTGATATAGGGAATAGACGGCCGATTGCGTCACCCACCAGAGGCCGGCGCCAACCCCGAGTCCGAATTTCGTATAATCTTATCAGAGGACGCAGTCAAATAGCTGGTAAAAAAAAGAGGAAAACGAAATTATCCCGTAGTCTGGAATATATCCGCGTGTAACATTACTAAAAAAAAAATTGTAAAATAATACTAGCGAGTAAATATCGGGGAATGGTGAATATAATTGTCGATACAGAAGGCAGTGCTCGCTCTCTCTCTCTTAGAGTCAGCTGTTTGTCAACTTCGATCGGACCGTTCGTCGATACCGACCTAACTGTTAGTGGAAAATAACGCCGGTTTATTTAATCGATTTATCGCGGATTGTGTTTACATAAAGTGGCCGTCCGGCGGGAGAATTTCAGTCAGTTGTCCTCCTCAAGAACCGGCATGTCGACAATCAACCTGGCCCTCACTGTAACTAGACAATTAGCCATTAATTAGCATTTAATTTATCTAGTATAATATTTGTATATCGGTTAAGGCCGTCGCCTTAATTTCGAATATTATTATCCCCCAAAAAGCCTCCGTTTGAGGGTCTCTGTCGGACAAGTCAATTTCCAGTCGGCTAGCCGACATACAAAATACACAAATCCAAGCGACTTGTCATTTATCGCGTTGTCGACGGACGCGAAACGGAAATCGACCCGTGAAAATGGTCGGCCCGGCCGGTTAATTGTCGCCCGTTGGACAATTTCAAACAGTCTTTTCCTGTAGAACATATGGTTCATCATAATTCGTCCCGCCTTCGACCCTGTTACAATCCCAGCTACTCACTTAATTTACCGGCGTTAATTATTATACTCTTAGTGTCGGACACGATAACAAAATTTTATCTGCATCCAGTCGACTGGACAACTTGCAGAAGACAGTCGGTTTTCGACGATGAGACTGTCCGACTTTTGATTTAAATCTTGCGATAGCCGAATAGCGAGAAAAAAGCGAAATTTATTCATTCCGGACCCGAAAACGACGATTGTCAAAATGCCTATTTCGAAATATCGTCTCGGTCCAAAAATATGTATATTTAATTTCTCCGATAGAATATTTTTACATATATAACAATATAATAGTACAAAGAATGACTAGTTCGCTGTCGATGGTCAATTACCGATCGCGATTTTACCCGACATCCACCAGTTCGGGGGTTTACATTCATTAACGTTGCCGGTACTCGATTTTTTTTTTTTTCTTTCGAGATATAACTCTCTGAAGTTGAATTGACTGTTGAAAATTTTGCGGTATTACTTTGCGATATAGAAATAGTCGATATCGGAGTTAACGACTGCGATTACGAGTTGGCACTTTTCTATTGGGCTCTCTACGTTTTTGTACGTAATTATTAGATACTCGAACGGTTAAATTTAACTTTGAACTCGTCGCGACGCCTACCGAAACAACGTTTACACTTTTACGGCCGTCGATTGTAAGAATTTCACCCGATCGTTAGCAATATTTTAAACATTAAATTTTTTTGGGTGAATTGTGGCGAAGGGTTGAAATAAGAATACGGCCAACGGTGTTTTATTTTAATAAATAAAATCGCCGGTATTAAATAATAAATTTCAATTAGGCGCCTCGTTTATATTTGTAAATATATTTATCTTTGTACGGCTGTGCTCTTCAAAATTCGACGTATAACCATTTACGATATTCGAAATGAAATATGTTTGAAAATGCATTTGAATTGCAGGAGCGCAGTAGCAGCGGCGGCAGTGGCGGTGGTTGCGGCGGCTGCGGCGGCGCTGTTCTCAACAACAGCCTCACTGCAACCAAAGTGCCGTATCTCGAACCGCGCTTTGAATGTCCGATATGTCTGAGCTGTCTGAAAGAACCGGTGTTGACCTACTGCGGCCACAGGTTCTGTCACATCTGCATTCATTCCTGGTTCAAGTCAGTACCATTTATTATATATATATATTATTTTTATTGATATCGCGCAACCTGGCGATTCAGTCCGTATAATCCGAATGCCGCGAGCCGGGAATCGCCTATAATAATATTAATTGTAGGTTCGTGGCGTTTCCGTCTCCTCTCGCCGAGTGACGGAAACGCCACGAACCTACGGTATATTCCAACCCGTCGCGGACCACACACGCAGGTGATATTAAAATAATATTATTGATTATTTTTCGATACCGATTCTGCGACTGTTCGCATTACCCTACAGTTTTCTCCATCTTCGTGTCTCCTCCGCGGTTTGTTGGTTCGATCTTTCGCCAGTTTTCGCCACTGGCCATCTCCAGTAGTAGTGTGTGCACGCATGAGCGCACGCACTTGTGTACACATTTTTGTTTCTAGTTATCGGTGTTTTGCACTCTGTCACTCTGTTTCCATCGGTCGGGATTTAAACGGCTTACGACTTCTTCTCGATTATCGGGCGGTTTTCGGTTCTGGCTACGACAGACCTTCCTTATTCCGTCAGGCTGTTTCGTGTCGTATATTAGTGTGTACACGATAAATAATTGATGGTGGCGCACAAAGCGAGGGTGGCTGGGTGGCACTGCCGGAACTGGCCGATACGCCAAGAACGAAAAGAACCGCTGAAGATCACCACCGGCCGAAGAATAATACATTCTGGCAAAACATCAAACTAACCAACTGAGCGCAGACACACGATGGTCTAAAATATAGTTACAAACGCTAAATCAATCCTTAAAAGCTGTTTTTAACCGCAAAAAAGAGTGCAAAAAGCATTTTCAAACGCGAAATCGGGTAGAAAAGCTCCATTTATTGCAGAAAGGGGTCTAAAATGTAGTTACAAACGTTAAACTGAGTCTTAAAACCCGTTTTTACCCTCAAAAAATAGTTCAAAAAGCATTTTCAAATGCGAAATCGGGTAGATAAAGCTCCATTTATTGCAGAAAGGGGTCTAAAATGTAGTTACAAACGTTAAACTGAGTCTTAAAACCCGTTTTTACCCTCAAAAAATAGTTCAAAAAGCATTTTCAAATGCGAAATCGGGTAGATAAAGCTCCATTTATTGCAGAAAGGGGTCTAAAATGTAGTTACAAACGTTAAACTGAGTCTTAAAACCCGTTTTTACCCTCAAAAAATAGTTCAAAAAGCATTTTCAAATGCGAAATCGGGTAGATAAAGCTCCATTTATTGCAGAAAGGGGTCTAAAATGTAGTTACAAACGCTAAATCGATCCTTAAAAGCCATTTTGAGCAGAAAGGGGAGAAAACTACGCTATTATTACTATGGTTGTATTCATTTTTTTGCCGTTCTGTCACTGTATAGTTTTATTTTAGCTGTATTACATCGATTGTCTGCTTTTATAATAATACTGATACGTATTCCTCAATGCATTTATGTGGAATAGGAATTTTGTTCATAAATTGTTTACGTATGTATTCATTGTCGGTTACGTATATATTTGATGTTAATAAATAGCCGATGTTAAAAACGCGTATAGCTTATCCTCGCGATATTTTCATTTCCTACTCTGTCATCACTGCTGTTATTATTCCGGCTGTAATTACTTTTATAGCCCTTCCAAGGGCTCTACTTGGAAATTCTAGATCTAGAGGCCATCTAGATTGATGGCTGGTGAGTGTAGTGACTTTTCGATTGGATAACTGTCGACATACGATCGAGTTTCATCTATATATTTTCTGGTTTAAGGAAAACGGGGATGAACTGCCCTATAGACGGGCTGTTGTTGTCGCCGGAAAAGGATCTTTTTCCGGACAACTTTACGAGGCGTGAAATAGACCAGCAGGAGACGGAGTGCCCTTTCACCGACTGCTCGAACAAACGGATCCCACTCCTCGATATCGAAAACCACATCGATCTCTTTCACAAAAACAACAACACCTCCACCCAGGTATATATATATATCTCTTTCTCTCTCTACTCTCTACACAACTCAACTATATTCTATATTATTATTATCATCCTCTATTTTACATCTATAACTTTAAAAACTTTAGAAGGGGGACTTTGGTGGTTGTACGCCCAGAGTGGAGAGCGTATGCTGTGACAGAACTAGCCGGCACTAGATCAGACGATAGCTGACGGCTAGGCCTCAACGACGCTTCTACTATCACTACTACTACTACTAATCGCCCTATATATATAACAGATATTGGACGATAGATTTTTATCGCGCTAACTCGTGACGGGATCGCGTAATGTAATACTGAGCGACAAAAACCTCTACGGAGAGGGACATCGTAGAAGATTGAAAAGTGTTGGAGCAGATTAATTACACCCCGGGGTAAACGGGGCGAAACCCCTTCGACTCAAATTCGTCCGGCTATTCCAAATACAGAAACGATTCTTCACCAGCCAATTAGCTAGAAGAAGGTTCTTCGCAGCGTGTCGCAATCAATATACTATTTTCTAGTTATTCGCAGAACAAGATCGGATAATATTAGTTTTATGTATCCGTTGTTTAGTCACAAGACTTTGGAATACTGAGGACAACGTTGAGAGATTCCAAAAATATTAATTTTTTCACAAAGTAAATTTCGAATCATTCATAATTTTTTTTGTGGTTTGTGGTTATTTTATTTTGCCGAAGAATTCATTTATCCTCAAGGAGGATCCAAAACGCAGTTTTAAACGAAAATCGGCTCGAAACGGCTCAATCTTTAAAAGCTGTTTTTACCGCAAAAAAGAGTGCAAAAAGCATTTTCTAACGCGAAATCGGGTAGAAAAAGCTCCATTTATTGCAGAAAGGGGTCTAAAATGTAGTTACAAACGCTAAACTGAGTCTTAAAACCCGTTTTTACCCTCAAAAAATAGTTCAAAAAGCATTTTCAAATGCGAAATCGGGTAGAAAAAGCTCCATTTATTGCAGAAAGGGGTCTAAAATGTAGTTAAAAACGCTAAACTGAGTCTTAAAACCCGTTTTGACCGACAGTTCCATTTTCAAAAACAGAAAGGTCTAAAATGTAGTTCAAACTGAGCACCGTTTTTTAGTTCATTTTCAAATGCGAAATCGGGTAGAAAAAGCTCCATTTAGTATTGCAGAAAGGGGTCTAAAATGTAGTTACAAACGTTAAACTGAGTCTTAAAACCCATTTTTTAGCCCCCAAAAAATAGTTCAAAAAGCATTTTCAAATGCGAAATCGGTAGATAAAGCTCCATTTATTGCAGAAAGGGTCTAAAATAGTTACAAACGTTAAACTGAGTCTTAATACCCCCTCAAAAATAGTTCAAAAAGCATTTTCAAATGCGAAATCGGGTAGAGAAAGCTCCATTTATTGCAGAAAGGGGTCTAAAATGTAGTTACAAACGTTAAACTGAGTCTTAAAACCCGTTTTTACCCTCAAAAAATAGTTCAAAAAGCATTTTCAAATGCGAAATCGGGTAGAGAAAGCTCCATTTATTGCAGAAAGGGGTCTAAAATGTAGTTACAAAATTAAACTAAAACCCATTTTCCTCAAAAAATAGTTCAAAAAGCATTTTCAAATGCGAAATCGGGTAGATAAAGCTCCATTTATTGCAGAAAGGGGTCTAAAATGTAGTTACAAACGCTAAATCGAGCCTTAAAAGCCGTTTTGACCGCAAAAAAGAGTGCAAAAAGCACTTTCAAATGCGAAATCGGGTAGATAAAGCTCCATTTATTGCAGAAAGGGGTCTAAAATGTAGTTACAAACGTTAAATGAGTCTTAAAACCCGGTTTTACCCCTCAAAAAATAGTGCAAAAAGCACTTTCAAATGCGAAATCGGGTAGATAAAGCTCCATTTATTGCAGAAAGGGGTCTAAAATGTAGTTACAAACGTTAAACTGAGTCTTAAAACCCCGTTTTTACCCTCAAAAAATAGTTCAAAAAGCATTTTCAAATGCGAAATCGGGTAGAAAAAGCTCCATTTATTGCAGAAAGGGGTCTAAAATGTAGTTACAAACGTTAAATGAGTTAAAACCCGTTTTACCCTCAAAAATAGTTCAAAAGCACTTTCAAACGCGAAATCGGGTAGAAAAGCTCCATTTATTGCAGAAAGGTCTAAAATGTAGTTACAAACGTTAACTGAGTCTTAAAACCCGTTTGTCCCTCAAAATAGGTTCAAAAGCATTTTCAAATGCGAAATCGGGTAGAAAGCCATTTATTGCAGAAAGGGGTCTAAAATGTAGTTACAAATGTTAAACTGAGTCTTAAAACCCGTTTTTAACCCTCAAAAAATAGGTTAAAAAGCATTTTCAAATGCGAAATCGGGTAGAAAAAGCTCCATTTATTGCAGAAAGGGGTCTAAAATGTAGTTACAAACGCTAAATCGAGCGTTAAAAGCCGTTTTGACCGCAATAAAGAGCGCAAAAAGCACTTTCAAACGCGAAATTGGGTAGAAAAAGCTCCATTTATTGCAGAAAGGGGTCTAAAATGTAGTTACATATGTTAAACTGAGTCTTAAAACCCGTTTTTAGCTTCAAAAAATAGGTTAAAAAGCATTTTCAAATGCGAAATCGGGTAGATAAAGCTCCATTTATTACAGAAAGGGGTCTAAAATGTAGTTACAAACGCTAAATCGATCCTTAAAAGCCGTTTTCACGGCAATAAAGAGTTCAAAAAGCACTTTCAAACGCGAAATAGGGTAGAAAACGCTGCTTTGACTGCAGAAAGGGGTGTAAAATGTAGTTACAAACGCTAAATCCAGCGTTAAAAGCCGTTTTGACCGCAAAAAGAGCGCAAAAAGCATTTTCAAACATGAAATTGGGTAGAAAAAGCTCCATTTATGGCAGAAAGGGGTCTAAATGTAATTACAAACGCTAAATCGATCGTTAAAAGCCGTTTTGACCGCAAAAAGAGCGCGCATTTTCAAACGCGAAATTGTAGAAAAGCTCCATTTATGCAGAAAGTCTAAATGTAATTACAAACGCTAAATCGATCTTAAAACCGTTTTCACCGCAATAAAGAGACTTTCAAGCGCGAAATTGGCAGTAGAAACCCAGAATTCAGAGGTTCAAGGAGAGCTGAGCGCGAGTTGAAAATCCTTTAGCTGAAAATAAAATTTTAGAAATTTCAAAATGTCCCCATTTGCCCATATTCACACAGTGTTAAAAGTGAGTTACAGTTGCCCCTAAAAGGAGCTGAAAATCGAAAATTTAGAAATTTCAAAATGTCCCCAAAGCTCCATATTCACACCACAAGTGTACAAAAGTGAGTTACAGTTGCCCCTAAAAGGAGAGCTGAAAATCGAAAATTTTAGAAATTTCAAAATGTCCCCAAATGTCTATATTCACACCAACAAGTGTACAAAAGTGAGTTACAGTTGCCCCTAAAAGGAGAGCTGAAAAATCGAAAATTTTAGAAATTTTAAAATGTCCCCAAATTTCCATATTCACACCACAAGTGTACAAAAGTGAGTTACAGTTGCCCCAAAAGGAGAGCTGAAAATCGAAAATTTTAGAAATTTCAAAATGTCCCCAAATTTGCCCATATTCACACCACAAGTGTACAAAAGTGAGTTACAGTTGCCCCTAAAGGAGAGCTGAAAATCTAGAAATTTAAAAATGTCCCCAATTTGCCCATATTCACACCACAAGTGTACAAAAGTGAGTTACAGTTGCCCCTAAAAGGAGAGCTGAAAATCGAAATTTTAGAAATTTCAAAATGTCCCCAAATTTGCCCGTATTCACACCACAAGTGTACAAAAGTGAGTTACAGTTGCCCCTAAAAGGAGAGCTGAAAAATCGAAAATTTTAGAAATTTCAAAAATGTCCCCCAAATTTGCCCATATTCACACCACAAGTGTACAAAAGTGAGTTACAGTTGCCCAAAGGAGCTGAAAATCGAAAATTTTAGAAATTTAAAATGTCCCCAATTTGCCCATATTCACACCACAAGTGTACAAAAGTGAGTTACAGTTGCCCTAAAAGGAGAGCTGAAAATCGAAATTTTAGAAATTTCAAAATGTCCCAAATTTGCCCATATTCACACCACAAGTGTACAAAAGTGAGTTACAGTTGCCCCTAAAAGGAGAGCTGAAAAATCGAAAATTTTAGAAATTTCAAAAATGTCCCCCAAATTTGCCCATATTCACACCACAAGTGTACAAAAGTGAGTTACAATTGCCCCTAAAAGGAGAGCTGAAAAATCGAAAATTTTAGAAATTTCAAAAATGTCCCCCAAATTTGCCCATATTCACACCACAAGTGTACAAAAGTGAGTTACAGTTGCCCCTAAAAGGAGAGCTGAAAATCGAAAATTTTAGAAATTTCAAAAATGTCCCCAAATTTGCCCATATTCACACCACAAGTGTACAAAAGTGAGTTACAATTGCCCCTAAAGGAGAGCTGAAAAATCGAAAATTTTAGAAATTTCAAAAATGTCCCCAATTTCCCATATTCACACCACAAGTGTACAAAAGTGAGTTAATTGTCCTAAAAGGAGAGCTGAAAAATCGAAATTTTAGAAATTTCAAAATGTCCCCAAATTTGCCCATATTCACACCACAAGTGTACAAAAGTGAGTTACAGTTGCCCCTAAAAGGAGAGCTGAAAAATCGAAAATTTTAGAAATTTCAAAATGTCCCCTGCCCATATTCACACCACAAGTGTACAAAAGTGAGTTACAGTTGCCCCTAAAAGGAGAGCTGAAAAATCGAAAATTTTAGAAATTTCAAAATGTCCCCAAATTTGCCTATTCACACCACAAGTGTACAAAAGTGAGTTACAGTTGCCCCTAAAGGAGAGCTGAAAATCGAAATTTTAGAAATTTCAAAATGTCCCCAATTTGCCCATATTCACACCACAAGTGTACAAAAGTGAGTTACAATTGTCTCCAAAGAGCTGAAAATCGAAAATTTTAGAAATTTCAAAAATGTCCCAAATTTGCCCATATTCACACCACAAGTGTACAAAAGTGAGTTACAATTGCCCCTAAAGGAGAGCTGAAAATCGAAATTTTAGAAATTTCAAAAATGTCCCCCAAATTTCCATATTCACACCACAAGTGTACAAAAGTGAGTTACAATTGCCCCTAAAAGAGAGCTGAAAATCGAAATTTTAGAAATTTCAAAATGTCCCCCAAATTTGCCCATATTCACACACAAGTGTACAAAAGTGAGTTACAGTTGCCCCTAAAAGGAGAGCTGAAAAATCGAAAATTTTAGAAATTTCAAAAATGTCCCCAATTTGCCCATATTCACACCACAAGTGTACAAAAGTGAGTTACAGTTCCCTAAAAGGAGCTGAAAAATGAAAATTTTAGAAATTTCAAAACCCCAAATTTGCCCATATTCACACCACAAGTGTACAAAAGTGAGTTACAGTTGCCCCTAAAAGGAGAGCTGAAAAATCGAAAATTTTAGAAATTTCAAAAATGTCCCCAAATTTGCCCATATTCACACCACAAGTGTACAAAAGTGAGTTACAGTTGCCCCTAAAAGGAGAGCTGAAAATCGAAAATTTTAGAAATTTAAAAAACCCAAATTGCCATATTCACACCACAAGTGTACAAAAGTGAGTTACAGTTGCCCTAAAGGAGAGCTGAAAATCGAAATTTTAGAAATTTCAAAATGTCCCCAATTTGCCCATATTCACACCACAAGTGTAAAAGTGAGTTACAGTTGCCCCTAAAGGAGAGCTGAAAATCGAAAATTTTAGAAATTTCCAAAATGTCCCAATTTGCCCATATTCACACACAAGTGAGTTACACTGTTCCCCTAAGGAGAGCTGAAAATCGAAAATTTTGAAATTTCAAAATGTCCCCAATTTGCCCATATTCACACCACAAGTGTACAAAAGTGAGTTAATTGCCCCTAAAAGGAGAGCTGAAAAATCGAAAATTTTCGAAATTTCAAAAATGTCCCCCAAATTGCCCCATATTCGCACCACAAGTGTACAAAAGTGAGTTACACTTGCCCCTAAAAGGAGAGATGAAAAATCGAAAATTTTCGAAATTTCAAAAATGTCCCCCAAATTGCCCCATATTCACACCACAAGTGTACAAAAGTGAGTTACAGTTGCCCCTAAAAGGAGAGATGAAAAATCGAAAATTTTCGAAATTTCAAAAATGTCCTCAGAATTTGCCCATATTCACACCACAAGTGTACAAAAGTGATTACAATTGCCCCTAAAAGGAGAGCTGAAAATCGAAAATTTTAGAAATTTCAAAATGTCCCCAAATTTGCCCATATTCACACCACAAGTGTACAAAAGTGAGTTACAGTTGCCCCTAAAGGAGAGCTGAAAAATCGAAAATTTTAGAAATTTTAAAATGTCCCCAAATTTGCCCATATTCACACCACAAGTGTACAAAAGTGAGTTACAGTTGCCCCTAAAAGAGAGCTGAAAATCGAAAATTTTAGAAATTTCAAAATGTCCCCAAATTTGCCCATATTCACCACAAGTGTACAAAAGTGAGTTACAGTTGCCCCTAAAAGGAGAGCTGAAAATCGAAAATTTTAGAAATTTTAAAAATGTCCCCAAATTTGCCCATATTCACACCACAAGTGTACAAAAGTGAGTTACAGTTGCCCCTAAAAGGAGAGCTGAAAAATCGAAAATTTTAGAAATTTCAAAATGTCCCCAAATTTGCCCATATTCACACCACAAGTGTACAAAAGTGACAACTGTTCCCTAAAAGGAGAGCTGAAAAATCGAAAATTTTAGAAATTTTAAAAATGTCCCCAAATTTGCCCATATTCACACCACAAGTGTACAAAAGTGAGTTACAGTTGCCCCTAAAAGGAGAGCTGAAAAATCGAAAATTTTAGAAATTTCAAAATGTCCCCAAATTTATTCATACACACAAGTGTACAAAAGTGAGTTACAGTTGCCCCTAAAAGGAGAGCTGAAAATCGAAAATTTTAGAAATTTCAAAAATGTCCCCCAAATTTGCCCATATTCACACCACAAGTGTACAAAAGTGAGTTACAGTTGCCCCTAAAAGGAGAGCTGAAAAATCGAAAATTTTAGAAATTTCAAAAATGTCCCCCGAATTTGCCCATATTCACACCACAAGTGTACAAAAGTGAGTTACAGTTGCCCCTAAAAGGGAGCTTAAAAATCGAAAATTTTAGAAATTTCAAAAATGTCCCCCAAATTTGCCCATATTCACACCACAAGTGTACAAAAGTGAGTTACAGTTGCCCTAAAGGGAGAGCTGAAAAATCGAAATTTTAGAAATTTCAAAATGTCCCCAAATTTGCCCATATTCACACCAAGTGTACAAAAGTGAGTTACAATTGCCCCAAAAGGGGAGCTGAAAAATCGAAAATTTTCGAAATTTCAAAAATGTCCCCAGAATTTGCCCATATTCACACCACAAGTGTACAAAAGTGAGTTACAGTTGCCCCTAAAAGGGGAGCTGAAAAATCGAAAATTTTCGAAATTTCAAAAATGTCCCCAGAATTTGCCCATATTCACACCACAAGTGTACAAAAGTGAGTTACAGTTGCCCCTAAAAGGGGAGGTGAAAAATCGAAAATTTTCGAAATTTCAAAAATGTCCCCCGAATTTGCTCATATTCACACCACAAGTGTACAAAAGTGAGTTACAGTTGCCCCTAAAAGGGGAGGTGAAAAATCGAAAATTTTCGAAATTTCAAAAATGTCCCCCGAATTTGCCCATATTCACACCACAAGTGTAAAAGTGAGTTACTTGCCCTAAAAGGAGGTGAAAAATCGAAAATTTTAGAAATTTTAAAAATGTCCCCCAAATTTGCCCATATTCACACCACAAGTGTACAAAAGTGAGTTACAGTTGCCCCTAAAAGGAGAGCTGAAAAATCGAAAATTTTCGAAATTTCAAAAATGTCCCCCGAATTTGCCCATATTCACACCACAAGTGTACAAAAGTGAGTTAAGTTGCCCTAAAAGGAGAGCTGAAAATCGAAAATTTTAGAAATTTCAAAATGTCCCCAATTTGCTCCATATTCACACCACAAGTGTACAAAAGAGTTACAGTTCCTAAAAGGAGAGCTGAAAAATCGAAAATTTTAGAAATTTCAAAAATGTCCCCCAAATTTGCCCATATTCACACCACAAGTGTACAAAAGTGAGTTACAGTTGCCCCTAAAAGGAGAGCTGAAAAATCGAAAATTTTAGAAATTTTAAAAATGTCCCCCAAATTTGCCCATATTCACACCACAAGTGTACAAAAGTGAGTTACAGTTGCCCCTAAAAGGGGAGCTGAAAAATCGAAAATTTTAGAAATTTTAAAAATGTCCCCCGAATTTGCCCATATTCACACCACAAGTGTACAAAAGTGAGTTACAGTTGCCCCTAAAAGGGGAGCTGAAAAATCGAAAATTTTAGAAATTTCAAAAATGTCCCCCAAATTTGCCCATATTCACACCACAAGTGTACAAAAGTGAGTTACAGTTGCCCCTAAAAGGAGAGCTTAAAAATCGAAAATTTTAGAAATTTTAAAAATGTCCCCCGAATTTGCCCATATTCACACCACAAGTGTACAAAAGTGAGTTACAGTTGCCCCTAAAAGGAGAGCTGAAAAATCGAAAATTTTAGAAATTTCAAAAATGTCCCCCAAATTTGCCCATATTCACACCACAAGTGTACAAAAGTGAGTTACAGTTGCCCCTAAAAGGAGAGCTGAAAAATCGAAAATTTTAGAAATTTCAAAAATGTCCCCCAAATTTGCCCATATTCACACCACAAGTGTACAAAAGTGAGTTACAGTTGCCCCTAAAAGGAGAGCTGAAAAATCGAAAATTTTAGAAATTTCAAAAATGTCCCCCAAATTTGCCCATATTCACACCACAAGTGTACAAAAGTGAGTTACAGTTGCCCCTAAAGGAGAGCAAAAATCGAAAATTTTAGAAATTTCAAAATGTCCCCAAATTTGCCCATTCACACCACAAGTGTACAAAAGTGAGTTACAGTTGCCCCTAAAAGGAGAGCTGAAAAATCGAAAATTTTAGAAATTTCAAAAATGTCCCCCAAATTTGCCCATATTCACACCACAAGTGTACAAAAGTGAGTTACAGTTGCCCCTAAAAGGAGAGCTGAAAATCGAAAATTTTAGAAATTTCAAAATGTCCCCATTTGCCCATATTCACACCACAAGTGTACAAAAGTGAGTTACAGTTGCCCCTAAAGGAGAGCTGAAAATCGAAAATTTTAGAAATTTCAAAATGTCCCCATTTGCCCATATTCACACCACAAGTGTACAAAAGTGAGTTACAGTTCCCTAAAGGAGAGCTGAAAAATCGAAAATTTTAGAAATTTCAAAATGTCCCCAAATTTGCCCATATTCACACCACAAGTGTACAAAAGTGAGTTACAGTTGCCCCTAAAAGGAGAGCTGAAAATCGAAAATTTTAGAAATTTCAAAATGTCCCCAAATTTGCCTATATTCACACCACAAGTGTACAAAAGTGAGTTACAGTTGCCCCTAAAGGAGAGCTGAAAATCGAAAATTTTAGAAATTTCAAAATGTCCCCAAATTGCCCATATTCACACCACAAGTGTACAAAAGTGAGTTACAGTTGCCCCTAAAAGGAGAGCTGAAAATCGAAAATTTTAGAAATTTCAAAATGTCCCCAAATTTGCCCATTCACACACAAGTGTACAAAAGTGAGTTACAGTTGCCCCTAAAAGGAGCTGAAAATCGAAAATTTTAGAAATTTCAAAATGTCCCCAAATTTGCCATATTCACACCACAAGTGTACAAAAGTGAGTTACAGTTGCCCCTAAAAGGAGCTGAAAAATCGAAAATTTTAGAAATTTCAAAATGTCCCCCAAATTTGCCCATATTCACACCACAAGTGTACAAAAGTGAGTTATTGCCCCTAAAAGGAGAGCTGAAAATCGAAAATTTTAGAAATTTCAAAACCCTGAATTTGCCCATATTCACACCACAAGTGTACAAAAGTGAGTTACAGTTGCCCCTAAAAGGAGAGCTGAAAAATCGAAAATTTTAGAAATTTCAAAATGTCCCCAAATTTGCCATATTCACACCACAAGTGTACAAAAGTGAGTTACAGTTGCCTAAAAGGGAGCTGAAAAATCGAAAATTTTAGAAATTTCAAAAATGTCCCCAAATTTGCCCCATATTCACAATTAAGTGTACAAAGTGAGTTACAGTTGCCCCTAAAGGAGAGCTGAAAAATCGAAAATTTTAGAAATTTCAAAATGTCCCCCAATTTGCCCATATTCACACCACAAGTGTACAAAAGTGAGTTACAGTTGCCCTAAAAGGGAGCTGAAAATCGAAAATTTTAGAAATTTCAAATGTCCCCAAATTTGCCCATATTCACACAAGTGTACAAAAGTGAGTTACAATTGCCCCTAAAAGGAGAGCTGAAAAATCGAAAATTTTAGAAATTTCAAAAATGTCCCCCAAATTTGCCCATATTCACACCACAAGTGTACAAAAGTGAGTTACAGTTGCCCCTAAAAGGGGAGCTGAAAATCGAAAATTTTAAAATTTCAAAATGTCCCCAATTTGCCCATATTCACACCACAAGTGTACAAAAGTGAGTTACAGTTGCCCCTAAAAGGAGAGCTGAAAATCGAAAATTTTAGAAATTTAAAATGTCCCCAAATTTGCCCATATTCACACCACAAGTGTACAAAAGTGATGTTGCCCTAAAAGGAGAGCTGAAAATCGAAAATTTTAGAAATTTCAAAATGTCCCCAAATTTGCCCATATTCACACCACAAGTGTACAAAAGTGAGTTACAGTTGCCCCTAAAAGAGAGCTGAAAAATCGAAAATTTTAGAAATTTCAAAAATGTCCCCCAATTTGCCCATATTCACACCACAAGTGTACAAAGTGAGTTACAGTTGCCCCTAAAGGAGAGCTGAAAATCGAAAATTTTAGAAATTTCAAAATGTCCCCAAATTTGCCCATATTCACACCACAAGTGTACAAAAGTGAGTTAAGTTGCCCTAAAAGGAGAGCTGAAAATCGAAAATTTTAGAAATTTCAAAAATGTCCCCAAATTTGCCCATATTCACACCACAAGTGTACAAAAGTGAGTTACAGTTGCCCTAAAGGAGCTGAAAAATCGAAAATTTTCGAAATTTCAAAAATGTCCCCCGAATTTGCCCATATTCACACCACAAGTGTACAAAAGTGAGTTACAGTTGCCCCTAAAAGGGGAGCTGAAAAATCGAAAATTTTAGAAATTTTAAAAATGTCCCCCGAATTTGCCCATATTCACACCACAAGTGTACAAAAGTGAGTTACAGTTGCCCCTAAAAGGGGAGCTGAAAAATCGAAAATTTTAGAAATTTCAAAAATGTCCCCCGAATTTGCCCATATTCACACCACAAGTGTACAAAAGTGAGTTACAGTTCCCCTAAAGGAGAGCTGAAAAATCGAAAATTTTAGAAATTTAAAATGTCCCCCAATTTGCCCATATTCACCACAAGTGTACAAAGTGAGTTACAGTTGCCCCAAAGGAGAGCCACTGAAATTTCAAATGTCCCCCAAATTTGCCCATATTCCCACCACAAGTGTAAAAAGTGAGTTACGTCTTAAGGAGGAGCTGAAAATCGAAAATTTTAGAAATTTCAAAATGTCCCCAAATTGCCATTCACACCACAAGTGTACAAAAGTGAGTTACAGTTGCCCCTAAAAGGGGAGCTGAAAAATCGAAAATTTTAGAAATTTCAAAAATGTCCCTAATTATGTTCATTTGTGACAATAAAGGAGGAGGAAAAAGAATGGTGTTAATGCACAATGTACCGAAGTTATGTGCCATCGGGAGTGTTAAATTACGCCTCTGTTAGTAGTGAGAGAGTTGGTTGATTGATATTACTAATTTGTGATTACTGTGTGTTAGTATAGGGGGTGTAGGGTGTGGGGACTGCGACAGGCAGGAGTCGGGCGATAGAGAGGTGCGAGAGGGATGGCATTATATGCTGATCGCCGGTGGTCAGCCAAAGCCGAAGGGCCGACATGTGGACACCGCCCAAGAACGCCACCAACCTCGGGAGACACTCATCAAGTAATTTCAATACAACTTGATTAATTAAATATACCGCCTTAGGTAGTTTCATGGCTGGAACTAGAGTTGGCGACAACCCCATTTGGGTTCGGGGGCACTGTTTGCAACCATGTATGTAACCGCCAGTTCAGACGGACAACAACGTTGCACGTTTCCGAACGGAAAACCAAACCGTTTATATCACAAGAGGCACATCGATTGTGGTTTTAAGTCCGCCACTTGCAAAATCGTGGATGCAAAATTTGGCCACCGATATTGTTCAGTTTTTATATTGTAGAAATTAAAGTTAGAGTAACCTTTTTGTGCGACTTTGAAAAGGACATCAAAAGTTACAATGGACAAACTAACGGTATACGAATGCGTATTAAAACGACCACGGACCCTACGGAATAGAGCTATGCTGGGGTTCCACCATCCAGATTTCCGGTCAAAAGTCCTTCCAATACCACCCTTAATGCTCCCCTGTGGGGTATGTTTCTAACCACGCAATCCAACATGACCTCCTCTCAACATACCCCGGACAGTGTCCCAAATCGTTCCTGAAATTCAAACTCCCGCCTTTCTCCTCATCCCAGTAGTCCCTTTCCCTCTATTATAACCCATCCGTTATTTTATCTTCTTAGTCCGTATGACTAAGTGCCATCATTGGGCGTCTTTTATCGAGACATTTGCGTTGAAAACTAAAATATTCAACGTTTGTACGAATAACTGTAATATGCAGTTGATAGTACAAAAAAGTAGTGTTGAGTAAAGTCTTGTTTAATGATTGGGCAGTGTCGACTCCGTTCATTTTGAGCATTGTTCTATATCTGTCGTCATCGCTATATCAAGGCTTGTTTTTTTCACAATATTCGATCAGACGATAAATTTATTCGACCGTATTTATAAAATACGGTTCGTTCAACGGTCCTCCACGGAAGGGGGAGAACATTAAAAAACTATGTATTCGTAAACAGAATAGAAAAATAATATAGTCAAAACTAAACTTTACTGGTACTCGAAATGGTGGAATCGAGCCGCATGGACAGACAGTCATAGTCATACATATACATACATACATACATACACCGATCCAGTTCTAATATATCTCCGTTGTATCCTTTTGAAAATGATACATTAAAGAATCATCAGTGGTAGCAAAATGTTGCGGCAAATATATATATATATATATATATAAAACAACCTCGCTGTTTTATAAGAATTGCGGTGTAATAATAGTATTATTATTATTGTTTTTATATAACGGAAACAGGAAAATGTATGAGAGGATAGTGCTGTTGGAACAGTCCAACCACGAGCTGGAATCAAGTTGAACAACGTAAATCAAGATGGAATCGATGGTGTTGAAAAATTCGCTGAAAAGCGACCTCGTCGTTGAGGATGTGCCAGGGCGATACATATGCGCATACCCAATTTCACCGCCAAGATATCAAGATGACGGCGACGGCCGGTCATGTACTACAGCCAAGGGTTCTACACATCGTTCTCCGGCAGGTTATTATAACTGTTTCACTCTTTCCGTATTACCTTATCAATATATATTAATTAAAGCGCATCTGCACGCTTCACTTTATAAGATACGATAATAACTATTGTAAACAATAAATAAAATATTCATAGTATAATTGGAGAGAATGGTCGAGAAGGAAAGGGCAATATCCAAATATTACAATAGCCGCAGTAGTATGCGCGACAACTTTGTAATAATAGTTGTTTGGATCGGTTTAAACGTTCAGGTTCTGCGGGCGCAGGAATATATGCCGCGACGTGAAGTGGCTCTCCGTGTTTGTGCACGATGTGCGCGATAACGACGACGCTTCGTGGCCGCTCTGGCGTTGGCTGTGACGCTGGTGAACCCGAGGAAGGGCGCCAAATCGCAGACGGAGATCAGCTCTCCGCTGCCGCCTCGCGCTCAACAGGCGAGATCACGATGAACATGAGATACTGGATATTTGCACTTCGCCACCGTATACGAACTGCACACCACGGCTATCTCGACAATCGACACGCCAATCAAGTTCGAGATTACGCCGCCTGACGGGCGAACGGCGACCGGCTTTAATTCCAACCACAGGTAGTGTACCACTATATATGTATAGTAATAAAATGGGCGGTGGCCCCCACCCTCCGATCAGCCTCTCTGAGCTACGAAAGGTAAATCATGACTGCTCTTCATGACCGCTTCACGCCAGATTGAAGCGGACCCTAGATAGAGGTCGCTCCGCACCCTTAGGATAGCGACGGTCAATACGATAAATCAAATTTAGCTGCATAATAAACATGTCAAATTGTAAAGGTCGTGTACAATTTAATTATACAGTTCTTTATTTTTCACATCTCTGATTCTTTGTTCTGTCTTTGCAAAAAGAAAAAACAACTGATGTCAAACTTGATATTGTTTATTTTATATATATATATATATATATGTGTGTGTACAAAATGTTTTATGCCTGAAAAGATAGAGACTGTCTGCGATATTTTCATATTATAATGATTATTAAAATATCGAAATATATTTTGTGTGCGATATCGTGGACAAAGGATAACGAAAACTATATTATCGAAACAATCGTTGATCAGTTCGATAAATATCAGTTCTGCTAGGGACAGGAATTGTGCGAGTTCAATTATTGATCGCTTTATTGACTAAATAGGGGTCCAATTGAGGAGGTGCAAAATTTTTCATGGATCACCAGATTCGGATTGTTAAATTATTTATTTTATCCATAGCGGTGTGTTGTGATGCATTTAAAAAATAATTTATAACGTCTGTAACGCTACGCTCATAAAAGTAATATAACATTGTCCAATAACGCTTACCAGTCTGTTGTGAGAAGGCCGCTGAATAACTGAAATGTTCCACTCGGCTCTATTATTATTACTAATAGCTATTTAATTTAAGATGCATTTTCAAAGAAATTAAATGTTTTCGAACTACTGAATATGCGCATCTCACACCACCGCATAATTAAAATTGATTTTCCTTTTAAAGTTTTTTAATGACTAATTTTATGTAGTTATGATTTGCCCTGTAAACGAAACATTCCTCTCTGCTGTTAAGGTAATATTTAACGTTTTTTTTAAGGTAATATTTTAAGGAGTCGATACCGAACTCCAATTAATTATAAGATTAATATTAGTTTTGAATACCGGTCTGTTGGGGTTGGATTTCGTGTTCGCTCTCTGATGGTCTGTCTCTTTGCTTAGCCCGTATGGATCATCTTCTAGTCAAATCCCATCACAATCCAAAAACAAGGACAAATATATATATATATATATATATATATATATATATATATATATATGTTTATATGAATATGATAAACAGACAACACTCTACAGTACAAGTGACAGTGACAATGCGAGAGACGGAATAACATTAAATCTAAGATTGATATTGTTGTTTTCTGTGGGGAAAGTGCATCTTCGTTGAAAGTATCCAGGATCCAAAAAAATATGTACACGCCACTTTAAATGTAAAATATTGTAACAACTTTGTTAATTCAGATAGATATGTATAGGAGTTCAAAAAGTCTAAGTTCATCATTATTCGGTAACGGATTGCCGTGATGGACATAACAACCTTCTACCGAACAATTTGATTTCCAATAACTTCTGAACATCCCTCATATATATATATTATATGTATTATTTTTTTAATTTTGTTAAATGTTTCTACAATTTGCTCTCAGTTCTTATAAGTTCAATTATGAATGTTGAACAGAGAGAAAATGAATTGAGACCTCCAATGTGTGTGTGTATATATATATATATATTTATCTTGTTAATTTAAAATTAGCGAAAATCCAAGTGAATCGATGATAATAAACTTTGTTTATATGTTGTATGTAATTTGTTTATTATTATTATACATCTTTATCGACAACACTTTCTTTCTCGTTATTCTTCCCTTCGATCGATCGATAATTTTTAACGATTCGACGAAAGTGCCGACGAATATTATTCGTCAGTCCGACGATTGAACGTCGCTTCTTTCAGCCACTTTATAAATGGCAACCTGGAAAAAATTTTTTTTTTCGGTTTCACCATCATAAATAAAATATATATATATATATATATATATATATATATATATATATATATATAGGACGAGGGATATTCCTGCTCATCACTTCATCTCGACACCGAGGCTTCGTTCAAGCCGCCACCGCCGCCATATATTAATAATCGGTCCGTGAACTGGAATACTAGCCAGTGTAGATCCAATTCGTAATAGAATAAACTGCTAGTTAAACCTGTATTATTATAGTTACGCTCAGATGCTTTTAATAATAATAATAATAACAAACTAGCATCGGGCTAATCAACTTGACAGAAAAATATTTAACCGAGGCGGAGAGTGACCTGTTCTGAATTGTGGTGCAAACTGGAATCGGCCATCTTAACACCAGAATTGTCTCTCTTCGAGGACGCCAGTGTCGTATAGCGGTGTAAAATTTTCGCCAACCGTTAACATTCGTTGGTTACCGCCCTGAAATTTATATATATATACATTCGTAAAACTCATTAATAATAATAATAATAATAAGAAATGTATTGAGAATCTATAACAAAGTTTTATCGCAAATTCCAGTCCGACTTCGTCAACTTTATGGCAAATTCTCACGAGTCCTACCGTTCGCTATGGCACAAATTTTTACCACAAGTCGGACTTGTTGTTTTCACTTATGGCGAAATTCTACCACGAGTCAGACTTGTTGTTTTCACTTATGGCGAAATTCTTACCACGAGTCAGACTTGTTGTTTTAATTATGGCGCAAATTCTTTACCATGAGCCGACTTGTTGTTTTCATTAGGTGAAATTTTTACCACAAGTCAGACTTGTTGTTTTCACTTATGGCAGAAATTTTACCACGCAGTCAGACTTGTTGTTTTCACTTATGGCGAAATTCTTTACCAACGAGTCAGACTTGTTGTTTTCGCTTTATGGCACAGACCTTTACTCACGAGTCAGACTTGTTGTTTTCTACTTTATGGCAGAAATTCTTTACCACAAGTCAGACTTGTTGTTTCACTTATGGCAGAAATTTTTACCACGAAGTAGACTTGTTGTTTTCACTTATGGCAAATTCTTTACCACAAGTCGACTTGTTGTTTTCGCTTATGGCGAAATTTTACTAATGAATAGATCCTTTCGCTTATGGTCATAAATTCCTCACTCTAGCCTGACTTTGTTTTTGCTTATGGCACAATTCTCACGAGTCTGACTTCATTTCTATGATATACAAATTCTCAAGGTCGACTCTTTGCGATAGGCCAAAGGGTTATTTTAACAAATAATAATAATAACGACTTAATAGTTTAAAGAGGAATTTATATATAATAACTAGCCAGGTAATTCCATTAATAAGTTTCTAGTTATAACATTGCGCATTAACAGATACGACGCATTAAAAAAATGTTTCTTCGAAAGTTACCACGGACCGAAAAGAACGGTTCTTTTTCCTCGACCTCCGATTTTCGACAAATTTTCGAGGCCAAAACGGTTTACCTGATTATGCGCGACAGTCCTTCATGGCGGCCGGATTGGCGATGTAGTTTCTGATCAACGGGAGGAAATAGTCGAGGAGGTCGATCAATGCCGGAAATGTTCGATTTCCGCCGAGGGAGAGTATTTCACCAGGTGGTAGTTGACCTGTCAGGCTCACGCTGTATCGCCGCACTGACGAGTTCACCTCGAGAATCAAGTTGTCGCAGCTGATCTTGTCCTCGTAGCCTCACCAAAGAGTCCACCACTTCGTAGAACACTGAGAAAACGCACAGAAAACGGTAACTTCTCCTAGAGTAAATCTGCAGCCGACCGGCCGATTGAAACTCCTCATCTTATCTTAACTCGACCGCTATTTTATGATTCGTCGATAATAAAGATAGTTAGCAGCGGAGGCAGAGTATAGCAAGTGATACTGGCCACCGGTATATATATATAAAACCGTTTAATACGGACGCCGCTGATATTATAAGAGGTAGGACGAATCGAGCGCATGTTCGTGAGCAGAAAACTGGTAAACACGACACCTATTTCCGATTTTATTCCGAAAAATCCGGCGCCGATTCAGATGCACCAACCGATTGATGAACAACGGAGGGATGACGGAGAGCCGAGGAGAAAGAAGAAACCCAAGTGCCAGTTCGCTCTCCGCCACCATATTATTAACTGTTTATGCCGAAAGGTGCCTCAATGTGAGGCACCATTCAATCGATGCCTATCTGTGTCGACCTAAGAGGAATATCGCCGAACGTCCAATCCGCCTTACTAGATCATATTACACGCTCCCAAACAGCTA
>JACDQD010000031.1:0-74301 GCA_019843655.1 Lethocerus indicus | reverse complement strand
ATTGATAAAAACTTTCCAATCGACACTTTTCCTCGTCCACCTTGACTTACCTAAAAACAAGTAAATAAGTGTTTTCTGATTGTGTTGTTTTTTTTTGTTTTTGTTTATTGTTTTTTTTTTTTTTTTTTAAGCTTTGTTTTCGTCTCTGTCTCGGGCCGACGGCACAACAAACACACCTCGACAACAAACAAACAAACAACCTGAAACATAGAAAAAGTATAATGCTCAACGAACGCGTAATTTTTTTCTTTTTTTTTTTTACTTTTGGGGCGACGGAGTCCGAAATTTTAGCGACCTCAGCCGGCGGGCTGACAGTTCGATTCCACTTTTACGTTAATTAAAAATTGAGGTTCTGTTTTTCGTGTTATCGGTGCGTCTCAATTTATTCAAATTCGATGGCGGGTTTGACGTTCGCCCGTCTTCAGTAGCGACATACATCCATATATATACATGACAAACAGACAATCGCCACAACAGTACAAGCGACAGGGTGACAGTCGGCGAGGAAAAACCGTCTAAAGTGCCCGAAAGTGACTAACAGCGCTACTGAAGACCGGCGATCTCGGCCGACAGGAGACGGAAACGCGCAAAATCTACGGTTGGGGTTTTCGCCCTTTTCCCCATCGACCGAAAGTATTAAAATATGTTGTATGATTCGACCGGTACATTGCGGTCAGCGAAAACTCGTACTTGGATTGGAATTAACGAAATATCGACTTGAATCCCGTTTGAACGTCAAAGTCTGGGGACATTCTTAGAAGAAAAAACAGAAATAATAATTTTTTTTTTACCGAGAGGACTTTCAAAGCCCCCAGCCCGGTCAAAGTAAAACTTCAATTCCGTGGATAATTGTCCACAACCGAGTCGGATTCGGCTCAACCCATCGACTCAATTGGCTCTTCAAAACCGACTTCGTCCCAACAGAATGAAATCAAAATACAAGATATGTTGAAATGAAAAAAAAAAAAAATTTTCATTCTGGTTTTCAAACTGGGAACACTTTCGGAAATCCTACCGGGATACAAACATAGATTCAATTCGAGACCGAATCCAATATATATATATATATATATATATATATATATATATATATATATATCGAACGGGAAAAATTGACTACGCGAATTATTCGGTCTTGAATTATGAGTAAATAACTTCGGCTCGTAAAAAAAACCGGACTCGGAGCGGCTGGTTTTGTGGTTGAAGTCGCGGAAGTAACACTGTGCAGACGGTTTGTGCAGTCGCTCGCCGTCTTCAGTAAGCGTCACACTTCGCCCATACTTCTACTTCTACTGTATATAATTGATTGTTACATCGAGTCTTTGTATAAATGACAATTATAATCGATTGTTGGCTCATTGGACGCGTTTTCCGGTCTCCGTGGACCGAGTTGGGGAATAATATAAATTTTCGATTTCTTCCGTCTCGCCGAGAGCGTAGAGCGTAGAGCGAGCGACACACCACGCTACTGAAGACGGAAGGTGGCGGCTGAAACTGGTGAATTATGACGCGCATAAGTGAATTATAAATGACACGGCGCAAACGAGGGTGGTGCCCCAGAAAGCTCACAATTTTGGCGCTACTGAAGACGGCGAGTGGACGACAAGTTGGTCTGGCGAAAAGGCCAGAGAACCGGCAAGAACAACGAATGAAATTTACGAAAAACCGAAACATTTTAAAAGACGAAAAAACCAAGACGACTTCCAGAAAGTCCCCACGCACACACACACACATTGTAAACTCAAAATTCAAAATTGACATTTGGCCTTAATCGAACTTAAAAAAAAAAAAAAGCGACACGTCTGTCTCGATTAAACTAGACACAACTTAAAAAAGTCACTTACTTCGAAAAGTCGGATTCACTCACCAGTCTCGGGGCTTCCGCGGCTCGACGCCGACCTCCGCACTTCCGGGGGGATGGTTTTAACCCCCTTTTCCTCCCTTCTTACAACCTTCACATCTCAACACAACTGAAAAAAGAAAATCTCCAAACAAAAAAAAAAAAAAAAAAATGGTTAATTTTTATACGTACACAAGTTTGAACACATATCTCTATATATATATATATATATATACAGCCTAATAATAGTTACGCCCGTCGGACTGAAACCGCGCAACGACTACACAATTTCGAAACGACTTTTTTTTCTTTTTCCGCTTCACTTACGAATAACGTCTAGCCCACTAAAACGTATACGGATAACGTGGTATATACATTCGTATAATCCTAATAATAAACACAGCCAGGAAACAGACATTTACGATATTAATCGGTTGTTATTATTATTAATATCAGCCCGAAATTGGGTCAAAGCAATTATATATATATATATATAATTTTTTTTTTTTATAAATATAATCCCCGCTTTAATCAAAAAATACATTTTTTTTTTCATTTTCCCCCATTTTCTACGTTTTAGGCCTCAGTGAAAGCACCCAAGTCGTTCAGAGACAAAAATGGAAGAGAGAGAGAGAGAGAGACTAAAGTTTCGAAAGCTATTTTTCCAAAATTTCGACGCGGAAAATATAAATAAAATATATTATCCGAAGAACGTCGGGACAGAAAACCGGAAATAACACGGTAACGGCTTGATTAAGCCTTCGTTTTCCCATTGCCATTCTGCGACAACAAATTCCCGGACGACTATTTACACAAACTGGGAAAGCGGGGGGAGGGGGGCTGCTATGGGCAAAAATAAAAAAGCAAACAAAAATTACGATGGAATACTTTGGGGAGACTCCGCTATCGGTTCCGTTTTTCATTTGCTCGCCCCCCCATCCCACCCCCGGCCATGCGTTATCTACAATTTAAATCTTATCACAGTCAAGGTCTTCTGGATAATTGCTACTTTAGGGGGGGGGAAGGGGGGGAAATAAACAAAAAAACGCGGAAAAATCCAAAATAAAGACAGGGGATGATGGAGAGCAATGTTCAAGCGCTCCGTTGGTCGGTTATTTTAAAAAATCGGGCGGAAGAGACCTCTCCATAGTTTTGGCACAGTATCAATTTACAGGGCGTTGTTCCGGTTTTATTTTTTTTTTTGGTTTTTTTTTCATTTCGTCGAGACGTCCATCGTCCAATGGCGGCGCGGAGGAGTTTGCGGGCCGGTGTCGGCCGCGACTTGAAATGCTGGAATTTGCAGTCGGCGTCAGGCAGACTCCGTCCAAGTCGAAGGGCACAGCGTCCATTTCGGGTCCCATTTCGGTCCTGCTTTCCAGACACCTGTCGCACAATACAAACGGGGGCGTTTATCGTTTTCGAAAATTTTCCGCCCGGGGAGGGCAGTGAATGTATGTGCCAGTGCTCTGTTAAAACTTACAAGAGATATTCTTATTTCATTTCCACGAGCGGGATTTTTGTTGTAATTACTTAAAGACCTGTATTTCGCGCAGGAGTCGAAATGAAGTCTTGTTTAAAATTAAATTCCCGTCTGGATGTTACCGATGGCAAACTAAACCGGTACCGAAACTTATTATTGAATATAATATGTTATAATGCGTGTTACCCGGATTTAACAGGCGGGTCGGGCACCCGGCCGGGGCCGGCGTTTTGCAGTTTCTGGCTACACGTTCCTCTTCCTGTTCCTCCTCCTGAGCCTGTTCCTGGCCGCCTTGGCGGTGGTGGTGGCGGCGGCTGTCGTGACGGTGTACTCTGGACGGACTCGGCGGGAGGCTCGGCGGCAGTTTCAACACTGGCGTCGAACCGTCGCCCGGTAGCGGCGGGGCCGAATCCGGCCGGTGTCCGACTGGTGTCGGTGCGGCCTGTCACGCCCGGTAGGCGGTCGAGGCGGTGGCGAAGTGTCGCCTGGAGATTACGACCGCCCGGGGCTGGCTCAGCGTCGCTGCTTACCGACACTCTCCTCTTCTTTACGGCCTCCTCGACTTTGACCGGGCGGCACGCCATCCGTCATATCGTTTCCGGGAAACTGTTTCCGCCCGAATCCGTTCTGTCGGCCAATTTGTGGGAGGGCGCCCGGTCGTGTCGCCCGGTACAGCGTTAATATCGTGTACTATTTGAGCGGCCTTGTCGTCCGTCGTCGGCCTCTGTCCGGCGACCGGTCATCCGGCGATGCCGGTTGAAGCCTTCGTTGTGCGACGCTGTGCGTCGCCGCCCTTCGCTATCGCCCGGCTGTGCGCCTGCCCTGTTATCGGTCCCGTCGATTTTCTGCGCACCGTGTCGGTGGCCTTCATCGTGTTGGCGCTGCGCCTCGCCTGGTCAGCACTTCGTGCACCTTCAGCCTCGCCATCTCCACTCCTTCGCCCGGGGGCCTGCACAGACGACAGAACGTTACACTCTGCGATATAAACTAATAGTTATTTCGATACGGCAGAGGATGCGAGATGGGCGTACTTGTAGTGCTGGCCGTTGACGATGGCACCGAGCGTGGCGCACTGTTTCTCGAGGAGGGTGCACGTGTCTATCTCCTGGGTGAGCACCTGTTCGCAGTGCGCCAACTCCCGCCTTGTGTACATCATCTTGTCGGCCTGGTCGGCCAACCTCGCCTCGATACAACGCACCTCCTCCCTCAGCCGCCAAACCTCCTGCTCCAGCAGGACGAACTCCGTCTTCTCCTTCTCTATGTTCTCCACTATGTCCGACATCTTGTACAGCTTCCCGGATATTACTTCCCTGCAAATTCGCTTTATTACAATCCGTACAAAAACAGAGTTTTTCGAATGTCGGTACGAATATATAAAAAAACAATAGGAATAGATGTACTCACTTGGCTGCCAACAGGGACATTTCTGAACACTTGAGCTTTTCTCTTTCCTCGGCCAATTTCACCGAACTGTCGTCGACGTCGACCTCTTTCTGCGCCGACATTACCGGCGACGACGACGACGACGACGCATCGGCTTCAAATTGTGTCGCCTTGCCGACCGACGTCGCAGCCGGTTTTCTGTTGTTGTCCGCACTGTTGTTTGGCTTCTCCGCGGTGTTTGCCGCCGCCGCCGCCGCCGCCACTTTCAAATCGCTCGAATTGTTCTTCTTCTGAACCTTGCTGTTCAAAAGTTTCTTCAGTAGAGATATCTTTTTCTCCGTTATCTTCAGTCTGAGACGGTGGTACTCTTTCTGCTGCGAAACTGACAGGAAACGCTGCGCAAATGCGATACATAAATAATACTATATAACTAGTGACGATATAAACAGAAATATGTATTTCTTTAAAAGACCAGACCGACTTTTTAAAATAAACGAATAACGGAATATACGCTGCAGGTGTACATGAAAAAATATAGAATTAACAAATATTATCCTGGCAACGAAATATGGCAATCCGAATCAATAATGGCCATCAATTCGGTCATGTTTACGCCAGTTGTTGGTGAATTCGGCAATTGCTCAGTCGTCAACCGAATTATTAACTGTTGCGTTGTTGCACTTTCCTTTATTATTTAATTACAACTCAAGTTATATATATATATTATAACTTACGACATGTGTCGCCGCCGCACCGCCCGTCAACTTGGTCTTCGCCGGCTCAACGCCAATTTTAGACTGGGCTGGTTTCTTCGCTTCCGTTTTCCTACCATCGGCTTCGGAATTTTGCTAAAAGAAAGAAAAAGAAAACAAAAAAAAAAAAAAACGGCTCTTAAATCTCGTACGGATTCGTACGAAACGCTACGTGATTCGTACGGAATCACTAAACCTTTCGGGGATAGTGAAATGGCTTCATTTCAACGCGATTTATTTCGAAAAATATAAAAGAACATACTGTTCTTATTGAAAATGTCGGAAAACGGTTTGGAAAAACTGTTTTCTGGCAATATCGTAGTTTTCTCGATTTTCCCTTTCAGCGGTTCAGTCTTGCTTGGAATAAACGGAATACGAAGACGGTCTCCATTAGGGTTGACACAAAATCGAGAAAACTAAAGTATTTTAAAAGCAGTTATCTCGGGTATTTCATCATAGTGGGCCTCTTAGATAAGTTTTAGAAACATAGAACACAGGCGGCCCCCGACACAAAATTGTAAATTCACTTAAAATATAGGATTTTAGTATAATTTTTGTTCTTTTTCTAATTACAAACAGTAGAAATCAGAACCAAAATATCTGATCGGCGTATTGTAAACTAACTGAGAGTTGCGACAACTTCGATCTTTTAGTTTCTCAAAAACACTGTCAAATATTTACTTTCTTCAGAGTACTTTCTTATTGGCAATCAATAACAATAACTCTTATTCTTGAATATAATGAAGAATATAACAAATAGTTCAGCGACATAGTCTATTGACTATGTTATAAACAGAGCAGTGCGTAGTTAGAATTATTACTTATTTTGTAAAATTATGTTCGTATCTATTTTTTTTTTGTTGCCCATGAGTCAATCTATTGTGTTTGTTCAACGAGGGGAAAACGTACGTTGAGAAACCCCCGAGACTAGCTTATTAATGAAATTGTAGCCCTACAATTGTAATTGCAAATTACAGTCCAAACGATATATTTTATCGTTATCGCGAGTTATTATTTTAATCGTATTACTTAATTTGTGGCCGAGGACAATGTTTCTCCCTAATCTACGGGTTAAGAAATCCGTGCGGCTAGGTCGTTAATGAAATTGTAACCGCGAGTCGGACTCTGACCGTTTTCTCGGCGAATATTATTGAAATTCCTCCCCCCCCCGGTCGCCAACATAGTAAACGTTCAGAATCATTGTTACCTTTAAAGCGACTCTACTGTCGTGCCGGAGTAGCGGTTTGGCAGCGGCGTTTTCTGTCTTCGATGAGGAAGTCGGCGGAGGTTGTACGGGGGCGTCGGCCACCGCGTCCACCGCCCTACTCTTCTTGTCGGCTTTCGCCCTCGCCTCCAACAACAGTTTGTCGACGCTCATTTCAATTCGGACGCGCTGGCGTCGCCGTCGCCGTCGACATCGTTTCGTGCTGCGCCGCCGCCCTCGTCGCTCGGTTCTCCGCTGTCCGAATCGTCCGAAACCGAAATTATAAACCTCTTCTGTTCAGGGCCACCGAAATTACTTTCGCGGTTCCTCCTCTTTCTCGAAGGCACACCAGCAGCAGCGGTGGTGGAAGTGGTGGAGGACATCTTAGCATAGCTCACTGTCTTTTTGTTGATGGGTTTATTCGTCGGTACCAGAGGCGCCGTTGCCGCCACTGCCGCCTCCTCCTCGGCCACCGCCGCCGCTGCCTCTTCCTCCTTCCGTCCGGTCCCTTCCTGGTTCTTCATCTTGTCGGTGAGTGAGCTCAAGAGCTGGGCCCTGAGTATATCCTCGTCCACATCCTCCCAGTTGTCATCTCCGGCGGCCGCCGCGGCGGGCCTCCTCCCCCCCCGGTGGCCGCTCCTCCCCGCTCTGGTGTTGAGGTGCAGGAGGCGGCTCCTGTACGGTCTGAGTCGTCGCCGCCGGCTGCAGTTTGGGCAGAGGTGTGCCGTCCAAATCGAAATCGCTCTCCACGCCGTCTGCGGGGCACGCGTCGTCGTCTTCGTCGTCGTCGTCTTCGCAGAGGGAGGTCGCGCCCGATCCCGCCGCCACCGCCCTACCGTCGTCTTCCTTATTATCCTTCGTTTCTTCCTCGGCCGTCTCCCGTCTGTTTTTCGCCGCCGGCCGCATCCCGACCGACATCAGGGCCAGATTCCTCAACTCCTCTTCCTCGCCGTCGTCGACGTCCGTGGCGACGGAGCTGTCGTCGGTGGAGCAGACTATGTCCATGTCGCTCTCGTTGGGCGGCGGCGGCGGTGGCGGTGGGGGCGGTAGGGGGAGGGGCGGTGGCGGAGGCGGAGGTAGGTCGTCGGGCAGTTTGATTTGCGAGAGGTCGATATCTGCGCAGGAGGTAGACTCCGGCGGTGGGTCCGAGCGTCCGTCACTGTCCACCGGCTCCCACTTCGACTTCCTCTTGTTGTAGACGTCGAGTACGTTGCCCCTGAGGCAGACCTTCGGCTGTTTGGCTACTAGGGTGAACTTGAGGGGTTTGACGGGCGGCAAGGTCTTCTCTTCTGCGGCCGGCGGAGGTTTGTGCGCCTTTTCGGTCGTGACCGCGCCCGTCTGGGCGTATCCCCGAGGGTACGCCGGGAACTGGGGAGGGTAGTGGTGGGGGGGGTTGCAAGGGTACGGATAGTTGTAGCTTTCGCAGTGGTAGGTGGCGTACTGGTGGTGAATGATGTACGAGGGGGGATAATTGGACGACTGGTAGTCGGGGTACGGGTGGAAGGGCGGTGGCTGTGCGACGGGCTGATGGTAATAGGGGATATTGGAGGGTGGCGGTGGCGGCGGCGCTGGCTCTGTGGGAGGCGCCTTTCGCGTTATCCCGGTGTCTTCGTGCAGGTCCCTGGCCGGGGGGCTATGGCCGCGCCTGTCCTCGTCGGAGGACGCGCTCAACAGGGAGTCGTCGCTGGCGTGATCCTTCTTGGCGACCGTCATGCCCCTCTGTCGCCTCCGGTCGTGCTTCCTCATGATGGCCGTCTTCAGTGCCTCCATCCTCAGCTTCCAGTCGTCCTCCTCCTCGTCGGGGACGACGCTCTCGGCCGCCGCCCCCTCCGCGGTTCTCCTCCTGTCCGCATTTCTCTTGGACAGTGATGACTTCTTGTACGAGTTATTGTTGGTGCGCGCCGTGTACCTGGAGGAAGACTGCGGCGGGGGCGGCGGGCTGTCGTACCTCTTGTCCTGGCGTCTCCCTTGTGCCCTGTCCCTCCGGTACGGATAATGGTTGTAGTATTTCGATTTGTACTTGTTCTCCTTCTCATTTCGTCCTACAAATAATACGATACGAGTGATAGATAAAGGAGCGATGAACGGAACTTGAATTGTCACTGCCCGGCTTCCGGCAGGATAGCAGTAATATTATTTCGGATGAGGAAGGACCTCGGTCGGCAGGGTTGACGTTCCTACTGAAATACAAAATGCGTCATTTTGATGACATATTGTTTCATTATATAATTGTTAAACGCGATACCCAATAAAAAAATATATATGTATGTATGTATTTGTCTGAATATACTAGAAAACAAATTTTACATATTTGAATTTCAATATTTTGAAACGGCGAAGAACTGGTGCCTACGGAAACCAATCCAACACATTTTTCTCCGATGTAAACAAAAAAAAAAATCAAGCACCCAACAGTTAAGGGAAGCGTGAAAGCTAAGGTGATTACATCGTTGATTAGAAAAAATAAAAAGTTCGTAACTTTTAAATTCAAAATCAAATTTAATAGAGATATTAAACGCGTACTGCACCGAGTATAGATAAGGTATTATCAGCGCTAAGAGAGATTGTTCTGTAATTGCGTAATGTTGTTTTTTGGATCACGAGAAATAAGAGGTTTAAGGTGATTGAGCAGCAAGAGCGGGGTTGAATTAGGGCGAGTGTCGTGTCACTCTTTGGGAATTTACTTATATTCTTCGGGAATATTTCCATATTCTCTCTCTACTACAGGTGTGACTCTTCCCTCGCATTTTCCCCCCCGGCCGGCGGCTCTATTAGCACCGAAGATTCGTTGTCGTTTCAAGGTCTATATCGACGCGCAACAGTAATTCCGAACCTCCGCAGACTACAAAAAAAAAAAACTATGTGTTGACTACAACAAATATTCGCAGTTAGGGTGGTCTTATCGGCCGGGTGAAAAAAACCCTCGAAATATTGTGTCGTGCGCTTGGAAAACGGCACGAATTCTGTTCATTTCTATTCGGTAACGGCGCGATAATTTCTCGACACCTTCGCCGAAACATACCGATAAGGCTGTTCTCGGGGCTGTAATCTCCTCGAGTAGTTAATCGTCGGGGGAAAACAGTATATTTCCACTATCGGAACGAGGATATCTGGCGTTTCTATCTGCGCGACTACACTCGGTCAGAAGTTACACGGAATAGGCAAGAGATAATGGCTGATGAAATGCATTGTCGTCTCCACCGAGATAGTCTGCGGGGGGGGGTTGGAATTTTGTTGGAAATTATTGAATTTCGTTCGGTAAAAATTCATTATAGGGGCTTAGGGGCTTCATAATATCGATATGTCGAGATCGATAGCGAGCGAACTGTTGCGAATTAAATTTAACACTTTCGTTGCAACCAAAAAAAAAAAAAATAAACCCGCCCAATTAGAGAGTAACGGTCGAAATAAAAAGCACAACCGTCGGATACCTTAATAAGTACGCCCGATCATAAGTCTGACCGATCGAAGACATCGATTCGCCCAGTATAAATCCACATATATCTATTACACCCGACAACCTTCGTAGCCCCGTTTTGTAAATTTCACAAAGTTCGGCTTTACATACGTCCCCTTATTCGGGTCAAAATGCAGAATAGCGGATACCCCCCCCCCACCCCTGTATATATTGATATCTGTTCCCGTTCGGTATCGTGGAGGTATCTATATCGACCGTTGATCTACTCCTAATTAGAAAGCGATTTAGTTAATTTTTTATCACACCCTTTTTAAAACCCAGTCTTATTATATCGTATATATATATATATATATATATATATATATATCGATAATTATTATTATTATTTTTTTATATGGTTGCTTTATTTCGACCGTTCCTTCGTAATTGCGTTATTATTTTTTTTTCTTTATATCGCCTACCCCTATAGAGGCCCGTCTTTATTTCGACGGGTTGCCCTTTATTTCGATAGTTATTATTTTTTTCATATCGCCTATAGAGGCCGTCCGACGGGTTGTACTCTTTTATTTCGACGTTCCTTCGTAATTGTTATTATTTTTTTTCATATCGCCTACCCCTATAGAGGCCGTCCGGACGGGTTTGCAACCTTTATTTCGTCGTTCCTTCGTAATTATTATTATTTTTTTTCATATCGCCTACCTCTATAGAGGCCGTCCGACGGGTTGTAACCTTTATTTCGATCGTTCCTTCGTAATTATTATTATTTTTTTTTCGCCTACCCCTATAGAGGCCGTCCGGACGGGTTGTGCTCTTTATTTCGAATCGTTTCCTTCGTGAATTAAGCGCATTATTATTTTTTTTTCATCGCCTACCCCTATAGAGGCCGTCCGGACGGGTTGCCTTTATTTCGATCGTTCCTTCGTAATTAAAGCATTATTATTATTTTTTTTTCGCCTACCCCTATAGAGGCCGTCCGACGGGTTGCGCCCTTTATTTCGATCGTTCCTTCGTAATTAAGCGCATTATTATTATTTTTTTTTCATATCGCCTACCCCTATAGAGGCCGTCCGACGGGTTGCGCCCTTTATTTCGATCGTTCCTTCGTAATTAAGCGCATTATTATTTTTTTTTCATATCGCCTACCCCTATAGAGGCCGTCCGACGGGTTGCGCCTTTATTTCGATCGTTCCTTCGTAATTAAGCGCATTATTATTATTTTTTTTTCATATCGCCTACCCCTATAGAGGCCGTCCGACGGGTTGTGCCCTTTATTTCGATCGTTCCTTCGTAATTAGGCGCGTTATTATTTTTTTCATATCGCCTACCTCTATAGAGGCCGTCCGACGGGTTGTGCCCTTTATTTTACTGAATTAAACGGGGGAGGGGTTATTTTACAACACGAGGCTACAAAGCCCGTTCGGCCGCTGGCGTCGACCAAGTTTACGATGTCGATTCACCCATTATATATATATATATATATATATATATATATATATATATATATATATATATATATATATATATATATATATATTTCGACCGTCAATCGCTCTTTCCGCTGAATATCGCGGTTCGAAATCGTGAAAAAAAAAAATAATACCGACTCAACCTTTCGCATACCGACTGAAATAATAAAATAATAATAATAATAAAAAACGTACGTACGGCGTTATGTCATCTTCCTATTACCGCATTTTGACGCCGGGGAAGGATATATATCGATGGTTATTATTACGGGTGTTAGGGTGAGGTGGAAGTCGGGCTGGCGATTCGGCCGTACTGAAGGCGGGTCGTTAAAAAAATAAAAGGGCCACTCACCCCAATCGAGGTAGTGCCTCGTATTGTGCTTATTGCTGTCGTTGTCGTTCCTTATAGTCCTGGTGATCTTGGTATAGTCTGATGTTGTGGTTGTGGTTGTGGTTGTGGTCGCTGTCGCCTCCTGCTGTCTGGGCCTGTTCCTCGCCAACAGTCTCAGATAGCAGGCTTTCGGAGCCCTCTCAATCCTGCAGAGGCTTGTCTGTTTGCACAGATGGCTTTTCCTCTTCGTTATCCTCTCCTGGGGGCGTTCGACGACGACACAGCTGCTGGCTGCTTCTTCCTCCTCTTCTTCTTCCTCTTCCTCCAAAGAGCTCAACGCTTCTTCCTCCTCGTCGTCGACGACTTCGCCCTCCTCGTAGTCGTCCGATACCTGACCGTCGGCCCCGTCAGAAATTGCCATCCCTGAAATTGGAAACAGATATCGAGCGGAAAGGTACCCGCCCTAATGAGTACTCGAGTCGTCGCTACGTGTGAGACGACGGCCCTTCGGCAGCCATATTGACCGGCCGTCTTGATTTCGTCGCCGCTTCTTATATAATCTTATATTTAAGATAATAAAACTAATTTTATTATCTTATCGCGTAAACCGTCACGGGTATTTCCCCGTTTCGCTATCCCCCTATATAACGGTATCAATATTAACGGAGACGGTCGAGACAGAAAAAAAAAACCGCCGTTACTATTATATATGGCCGGAAAAAAAATACCTTAAAATAATATAGCTTTGAGAGAAAAAAAATTTCCGGCAACCGATAATTTGGACAATTCGGTCGACGAAATGTTGACCGACTCTTCCAACCCGGGCAGTATTCCAACTTTCGTTTATTGCACGAGAGAAAAGCCGCGATTCTTCTTCGTGAAAAGTTGAAAATGTTTTCTTATATTGGCTCTTCTCTTATATTAGGTCGATTTCTTCTCGTTAATTGAACTATTCTCGAGTCGAACGGACGGGCGCTGAAATTGGACGAGCGCAATACACGGCGATGTCTCTTTGACAAATACTATATCTATATATATATATATATTTATACAAGTTAAGAAAGGTCTAAAATTTTTGTCCCGTTTCGTCCGTCCACCACTGGACGGGATGTGCCGATACGTTGACATTTTCAAGAACAAACTCTTCTAAAAAAAAATATTCTTTTACGTGTATTATATAAATTATATTGGAAAGGGGAAATTTTGATGGCCTCGAAGCGTCGTGTTGGCACCGCCGTCGTGTCCGATTTTTGTCAGTGTGGAGGGGCGATGGCGGTCGGCGTTATCCGCCGTCGGGATTTTCGTCTTCAGTCAACGCCACGTGATCTCAGAGGGCGGTTCGACGTTAACGTTTTTATCTATTATTTTTTAATTTATTTTTTTTTTTTTTATTAAAAATTAAAATCGTGCCGAGAAGGCTAGAACAACAACGGCGACAACAGAGTGTGAGGTTATGGCGCACGGCCAGCAGAATAAGACGGCCAACGTTGTCGACGGCATAATAGATTTCACAGCCGGCTCTTTGGGTGAGTATAGAAAATATACTCGTCTGTCTATTAAAGAAAAATTACAGTCCGTAGGTCTTCAGTAGTCGCTGCAGGTGTCCGGGCCGCCGGGGGAGGTTATAACGTACGGCGGGCTGGTTACAGGCACATAACCTGACGTCCCGTCAATATCGATATGGCAAATTAAAAAAAAAAATAAATAAATAATAAATAAGTAGTCCTAACGTAACCGTTTTGCCGTCGGCGAGAAGCTGGAACACACCGGATTTGTGTCGGCTCGCGCCGACACTGTGTTTTTCGGCCGTTCGCCGTCTTCAGTAGCGCCGTGTCTTCACGTCCCTGGGACGTTAGTTATCCTATACCGGACCGCGAAGTCGTGCGACTCTGCGATCAGACCAGAAACTTGAGATTGAGAGAAAATCCCATCTGGCGCTACTGAAGACGGCGAGCGGCCGAAAAGTACCGGTCTGGCGGACGGCCGAACAGGCGGCGTGACGCGGGGCGGGGGGGGGGGCGGAAACGCCGCAAACCCACTATATTGTAATTAGATAAGGTTCAAAATTTCGCCAGAATGCGTCGAAATAGACGGGTTTCAGACCTTAAGACATTGAAGTTTGCTGACCTTTAAATAGTCGTGACAAATTATCTAATATAAAATATGTAATATATTTGACCGATAATCCGACCAGAAAATCGGGCCGATTGACGGAGAAAATCCCTCCGGCGCTACTGAAGACGGCGAGCGGCCGAAAAATACCGGTCTGGCGAGAGGGGAAATATTCTTCAGTAGCGCTTTTTGAGCGGTCGGCTGTCGTCACTCTGGACGTTTTTCCTTTGGGGATGGGGGTTGGGGGTGGTTCACTTGTACTTGAACGGGACCGACGCTACTGAAGATGGCGAGCGGCCGACAAAAAAAACCCCGAAGTTCTACTCTTGACATGGTGTAAGTGACGGGGTGAGTCTCCAAAACTGGAGACAAAACCTAGTTTAATATACCTGTTTTGTGGTCTGCGAGGGGTTGGAATACCCCTGGTGTTCGGTCTTTTGTTGGACCGGGGTTTTTTCGGCCGCTCGCCGTCTTCAGTAGTCGCTGTGTGTGTCAGTCACTGTTGGGGCACTTTGGATGTTTTTTCCGGGCATCCTCACTGCGCTGTCACTGTCTTTTGGTAGACCGGGGTTTTTCGGCCGCTCGCCGTCTTCAGTAGCGACATACATCCATATATATATATATATATATATATATATATATGGGCACGACAAACAGACAATAGCCACTACACAGTACATGTGAAAGTGACACAGTGGGCAGTGAGGATGGCCCCAAAAAACATCCCCAAAAAGTGCCCCAACAGTGACTACTGAAGATGGCGAGCGGCCGAAAAAACCCCGGTCCAGCAAAAGACCAAACACCGGCGAGAGGAGACATCACGGACCTACAGAAAACCTAGTTTCATTTCATATTCAGCCATAAGTACCCCCCCCCTACCACCCCTAAAGTCAAATTCATCCCTTGGAACAAAGTGGATAAATCCACTTTTAGATCAATCGGTCGGGGAAAAATTCCGCAATTACAACGCGTAATTGCCCTCAGAGTACACTCGTTGTAATTAATCTTTTAATTAGCCGATAGCGGGCCCGGGGGTATTTTAGGCCGATTTTAAAACCGTTTTTCGAGTGTCGAGCGACAAGATAGCGCTCGACACTCTTTGAGTGCTTTTCAAATTGAATTCAAATTTGAATGCGTCGAATACGAGCATAAAATGACCGGAAGCCAACAGAGTTTGTGCAAGTTTTTGGGGGGGGCGCGTCCGGTCGAATCAAGTGGTATAATCTCGCGAAATATCGCGAAATCTCGCGAAGAACGAGAATAGGTTGGGACGCAGAAAGGTAGATTTAAGGGAGAAGGGCGTATATATAATACAGTTTGTGGTTGTTTACCCGTTGTAAATAAACAGGATAAAGGCCTGATTGGGACGTATTACGAATGTATCCGTATTTATGTATCGATCGGCCATAAAACGGGTCTTAAAGAGAGAGAACTTGTGGCTAAACGATGAACAATTTCAATTGAAAAAGAGAAGAAAAGTTGTTTTTTTACGTCCTCTCCTTCTAATGCCTTCCAAATTCCGCTTTTATTCTATAGAAAATACCAAAAGGTTTTTTTTTTTTGGGGCGCTAAACGTTTTATGGGCGTTTTCCAGATGGCGCTAATTCGTCGGCCGGTTAGCGAAACGATAATCGGTTTCTGAATTAGGACAATTATTAGTCACCAATTTGGCCTTTCGACCTTTTGTTAAATTGTTAAATACAATAGGGCGAATAACGGCCAGTCGGCCGACCGCCGGTTTTCGGCCGTTCGCCGTCTTCAGTAGCGCGGTTTCAGTCTTGGGGAGGGGAGGGGGACGATATCGTTCCGTTTCATTTTTGGTACCAAAAAAAAAAAAAAAAAACACCATGAAAAGTGACTGACAGACACAACACAGCGCGCTACTGAAGACGGCGAACGGCCGAAACCGGTCCGGCGGCGGAAATGGACCAGCGAAGAGGAAGGTGCGTCAAGAAGTGCGCGGGACGGTCACTTAGGCCCTAAAATAGGCCCTAAAAGACCCCTAGACCAAAAGTAATTTGATAATACGTCTATTTCGGTCTTGAGGAGTTCCTCAATAGGGGTGGAGGAAATCGCGAAAATTTGTTATTTTGTGAGTGTTATTTTTGAGTATTGACGGTAGATAAAGAGGTGTAGGGTATTTAAATTGAAATTGTAGGCGTTTTTTCTCTCCTACTCGTACGTTTAAAAAAACCCTTTATATCTGGCCACGAGAATCGTTATCAACGAAAGGTTATCAGAAGTTCGTAACACTCGTTATCTCCGTTGCGTTAGTAAGTGGCCCATCCGGAAGTTCCTCAGAGTGTACTCCAACTTGGAAGTCGTCGAAATTTATTACAGAAAGTAATTATTTTTAAATTTTTTTCTGGCCTCCGAATGGGCCAACGATACGAACTGTCGGTCAGATCAGGATTTTTTCCAGCATTTTTAAACTCCGAATTTTATGTCCGAAATACATAAAACTGAAAAATTTACATCCCTTTTTTCCGAGTCGAAGTCAGCTCAATTTCAATTTAATCGTTGAATTTTATTTTTATAACTGTATTATACTATTATTATAATGGGACCTCAGTCCCATTATCTGGGACAATGCTGGCAGATGGAAAATACTTTCCCAATCATTTGAGACGATAAGAAAAGCGTTCAGACAGCTATATACGCCTTTTCCTTTCTATCTTATCACAATTTAAATATTGTATCTTGGAAGGGCCGCGGCGCCCTCGCCGCTACGTATCGTTCAAATATCGCCCAAAATCGACAACAAAAATAATGAAATTTCTTCTCCGATATATATATATATATATATATATATATATACAATAAATATAGATATTATTATATAAAATAGAAGAATTTTATTATATTAATTTATTACATTTGTACGGGCATCATACCCGCCTCATACTCTCGAGACGATGGCCGATTTCTGCGATTTCAACAGCACAATTGATAAAAAAAAAATTTATGTGCCTAAATAAATAAGCGTAAAAAACAACAAAAACCGGTAATTGGGGTTTTAAAAAGTTTATACGACACCTCCATTTAGGCCCGTATTAATCACAGTTTAAATATTATATTTGGACGAGCGTAAAATTCTCCTCAACGTCGTGAACGATATCGGTTTATATTTCAATTTTTTTTTGGAAATTTGGAGTCGAAAAACCAATTAATTATTGTGTTGCAATTTGAGTAGAAATTTTTTGGCTAAATATATGTTTAAAATTGATTGATTTTAGGGGATTCATTATGGACATAAATGTCAGCACTGAAATGGCCGATATTCGGTACTGGGGTTCGCGAAATTCCGGTCGGTGGGCGGGGGGGGGGGAATTTTTCGTTGAAAAGACGAGGAGCGCTCCTGAGGACTTCCGGTCTGGAGGAGGTCGACGATGACCCCGAATAAAGGCCAGTTCGACACTGGGACATTGCGGAGAAGCCGATGAATGTATTACTTTCTGAAACGTTGAAAAGACGAAGAGCGCTCCTGAGGACTTCCGGTCTGGAGGAGGTCGACGATGACCCCCCGAATAAAGGCAAATTATCGATAGTTCGACACTGGGACATTGCGGAGAAGCCGAATGTATTATTTGGTCCTTTCTGAAACGTTCCTTAAAAGCCTTAAAAGACGAGGAGCGCTCCTGAGGACTTCCGGTCTGGAGGAGGTCGACGATGACCCCCGAATAAAGGCAAATTATCGATAGTTCGACACTGGGACATTGCGGAGAAGCCGAATGTATTATTTGGTCCTTTCTGAAACGTTCCTTAAAAGCCTTAAAAGACGAGGAGCGCTCCTGAGGACTTCCGGTCTGGAGGAGGTCGTCGACGATGACCCCCGAATAAAGGCAAATTATCGATTTGTTCGACACTGGGACATTGCGGAGAAGCCGATGAATGTATTATTTGGTCCTTTCTGAAACGTTCCTTAAAAGCCTTAAAAGACGAGGAGCGCTCCTGAGGACTTCCGGTCTGGAGGAGGTCGACGATGACCCCCGAATAAAGGCAAATTATCGATTTGTTCGACGCTGGGACATTGCGGAGAAGCCGATGAATGTATTATTTGGTCCTTTCTGTGAAACGTTCCTTAAAAGCCCTAATACACTAGAATAATTCTCCGAACGGACATACGGTTCGTCGGGACGCACAAAAGTGTGTACAATCGGTAATAAACAGTGTATTGTGTTACGGCAGGTGGTATGGCGCTCGTCTACGTCGGACAGCCTTTGGACACGGTGAAAGTGAAACTGCAGACTTTCCCCCGTCTGTACACCGGCCCTTGGTCCTGTTTCAAGAGGACACTGAAAGAGGAGGGCGTCAGGAGAGGACTGTACGCCGGTACCGTACCGGCGCTCGTCGCCAACGTCGCCGAAAATTCCGTCCTGTTCGCCGCCTACGGAGGTTGCCAGAAGTTCATGGCGTTGGTCACCAACACCAAGGTGAGTAGGAGGAGGAGGAGGAGGAGGAGGAGGAGGAGCTTTAGGCTTTGGAGTATAAAATTGGGTTGACAACTGAGCAATCGAGGAATACAATATGCCACTTGTCGGTGTACATATCTTTCGGCACAGATACGTTATTATTCGGTCCTTTCTGAAACGTCCCTTAAAAGCCTTAAAAGGAACGGCAGCGTCTCGGTACTGGGGTTCGCGAAGTTCCGGTCGGGGATTTTTCGTTGAAAGACGAGGAGGAGCGCTCCTGAGGACTTCCGGTCTGGAGGAGGTCGACGACGATGACCCCGAATAAAGGCCACAGTTCGACACTGGGACATTGCGGAGAAGCCGATGAATGTATTATTTGGTCCTTTCTGAAACGTTCCTTAAAAGCCTTAAAAGACGAGGAGCGCTCCTGAGGACGTCCGGTCTGGAGGAGGTCGACGACGATGACCCCGAATAAAGGCCACAGTTCGACACTGGGACATTGCGGAGAAGCCGATGAATGTATTATTTGGTCCTTTCTGTGAAACGTTCCTTAAAAGCCTTTAAAGACGAGGAGCGCTCCTGAGGACTTCCGGTCTGGAGGAGGTCGACGACGATGACCCCCGAATAAAGGCCATTATCGATAGTTCGACACTGGGACATTGCGGAGTAGGCGAATGTATCTTATATTCGTATCTGTGCCGAAGATCTGTGCGTACTTAAAAATATATCGGTGAATTCCGCAATTACTCAGTCGTTCGACCCAATAGCTTAGAATACCTGTTTTCTAAAGTCCGTTAAGGGTTCGAATAACGTAAATTTTGGTGTTTCCGTCCCCCCACCCGCGCCCGGTTCGCCAGATCGGTTTCGGCCGCTCGCCGCGTCTTCAGTAGCATCGGTGATATTTTTTTCGTGTGGCAGTGACAGTTCAGTGAGGACCCCCGCCCCCGAAAGACATCAAAAAGCGCCAAAAGTGACTGACAGCAGCGCGGTGGTGCTACTGAAGACCGGCCGAAAACCGTCTCTAGACTTCTATTTAAAATCTATTATGATCGTTTAACGATTGTAAAGTTTGTCGCAACGCCGAGTGTATCGCAATAAACCCGGTAAATATAATTATCAGTCTATCCTTAAGATCCTTAAGACATAATTTGAGGTTTTGAAGTGTTGAAGCGTTACGTCTTTATTTGTCTACTATAAAACTTTTAACGCATTTAATAAATTTTCATTTCGTCCCTGTAACCGGTACGACCTTTGACCCGTGATATTCTTGACTCTGTTATCATTTTAAACTTTATCGTTTTCAAGATTTCTTTTCTCCCCCCCCCCCCAATATGTAGCCCGGCCTTGCTCCATATTCACGTCCTTATGTTTATTTATGTTATTTTTTTTCTATTTTTTTCGGTATGTCCTATATTCCGAACCGAGTTTATAGGGCGTTAATTTAACTGTTAATAAATTTTCTTTCCAGAAAATAGACGACCTGAGCACTCTGTCGAACGCGACGGCCGGTTTCCTGGCCGCTTTCTTTTCGTCCTTCACCCTCTGTCCGACGGAATTGATCAAAGTGAAATTGCAGGCGGCCAGAGAGCTGGCGTTGACAAACAATTCTGCGACCAACACAACCGTAAATACCGTAAGTGGACGACTGTAACTTTTTTTATTTTTTGTCTCCGATTTAACCCCACCACCACCCCAGTCCTTTAAACGATATCAACGTCTCCTCTCTCTCCTCGCCGGTTTGCGGTCTTTTATAGACCGGTCTGTCGGCCGCTCGCCGTCTTCAGTAGCGCGCTGAAGCGCGGCCTCTATTCAGTCACTTCGTCGACGACCTCCTCCAGACTTTCGTCCTCAGGAGCGCTCCCCGTCTTTTAGGGCTTTTAAGGGACGTTTCAGAAAGGACCAAATAATACATTCATTCGGCTTCTACGGCAATGTCCCAGTGTCGAACTATCGATAATTTGCCTTTATTCGGGGGTCATCGTCGACCTCCTCCAGACCGGAGGACGTCCTCAGGAGCGCTCCTCGTCTTTTAAGGCTTTTAAGGAACGTTTCAGAAAGGACCGAATAATACATTCATCGGCTTCTCCGCAATGTCCCAGTGTCGAACTATCGATAATTTGCCTTTATTCGGGGGTCATCGTCGACGACCTCCTCCAGACCGGAAGTCCTCAGGAGCGCTCCTCGTCTTTTAAGGCTTTTAAGTAACGTTTCAGAAAGGACCAAATAATACATTCATCGGCTTCTCCGCAATGTCCCAGTGTCGAACTATCGATAACGGCCTTTATTCGGGGGTCATCGTCGACGACCTCCTCCAGACCGGAGGACGTCCTCAGGAGCGCTCCTCGTCTTTTAAGGCTTTTAAGTAACGTTTCAGAAAGGACCAAATAATACATTCATCGGCTTCTCCGCAATGTCCCAGTGTCGAACTATCGATAATTTGCCTTTATTCGGGGGTCATCGTCGACGACCTCCTCCAGACCGGAGGACGTCCTCAGGAGCGCTCCTCGTCTTTTAAGGCTTTTAAGGAACGTTTCAGAAAGGACCAAATAATACATTCATCGGCTTCTCCGCAATGTCCCAGTGTCGAACTATCGATAATTTGCCTTTATTCGGGGGTCATCGTCGACGACCTCCTCCAGACCGGAGGACGTCCTCAGGAGCGCTCCTCGTCTTTTAAGGCTTTTAAGGAACGTTACAGAAAGGACCGAATAATACATTCATCGGCTTCTCCGCAATGTCCCAGTGTCGAACTATCGATAATTTGCCTTTATTCGGGGGTCATCGTCGACGACCTCCTCCAGACCGGAGGACGTCCTCAGGAGCGCTCCTCGTCTTTTAAGGCTTTTAAGTAACGTTTCAGAAAGGACCAAATAATACATTCATCGGCTTCTCCGCAATGTCCCAGTGTCGAACTATCGATAATTTGCCTTTATTCGGGGTCATCGTCGACCTCCTCCAGACCGGAGGACGTCCTCAGGAGCGCTCCTCGTCTTTTAAGGCTTTTAAGTAACGTTTCAGAAAGGACCAAATAATACATTCATCGGCTTCTCCGCAATGTCCCAGTGTCGAACTATCGATAATGGCCTTTATTCGGTCATCGTCGACCTCCTCCAGACCGGACGTCCTCAGGAGCGCTCCTCGTCTTTTAAGGCCTTTAAGTAACGTTTCAGAAAGGACCAAATAATACATTCATCGGCTTCTCCGCAATGTCCCAGTGTCGAACTATCAATAATGGCCTTTATTCGGTCATCGACCTCCTCCAGACCGTAGGACGTCCTCAGGAGCGCTCCTCCTCGTCTTTCAACCATATAGGAGTATATTACTATTTGTTCTGTTCGTTTTTGCCGCAGCCTCGTTTGAACGCCTATACGCTGACCAAGAGGATACTGAAGACCGAAGGTATAAAAGGGATGTTTCGTGGATTGGGCTCGACGATCGCCCGTGAGATGCCCGGCTATTTCGTCTTCTTCGGCGGTTACGAAGGCACCAGGACTCTGCTGGCGCCCAAAGGAGGCACCAAGGACGATTGCGGTGAGTCACATATATATATATATATATATATATATATATATATATATATATATATACCATATTTCGTGACTTAAGTATGAATCTGTCTCCTCTCTCCTGCCGCCGGTTTTTGGTCTTTTGCTAGACCGGGGTTTTTTTTTCGGCCGTTCGCCATCTTCAGTAGCGCTCTGTGTGTATCAGCAGTCACTGTTAGCACACTGTACTGTCGTATGAGAAAGTTGAAAAGTGAAAATTGACAGTGGGGGGCAGAGAGGATGCTAACAGTGACTACTGAAGACGGCGAACGGCCGACAAAACCCCCGGTCTAGACCAAACACCGGCGGGAGGAGACATCGCCAGAACCTACGGGGGCCATATTCCAACCCCTAGAAGACCACAAAACGGTCATTTAAAAATGTTTCTTCTATTCGCCATATATCGGGGATATATATATTATAGATACGAATTGGAAATATAAAAACGACAAATCGGATAGACTCTAGACTATAGTGCCGAATAAACGGGACTTAACTCGACAGCACTTACTATACTCGACTTAACAGGAGACAGTATAATAAATCAATGGCGAGCCGCCACCGCCGAAAGGGAAATATCCTATAAATAGTTTTTACGATATTGCCGGTTTTTCATCCCTTACGCGTTGTCGAAAACTGATAACAATTCGCGTCCCCTCCGCGGCCCACCCTCGAGTGCTAAGAAGGGTTTAATAAAAAATAAACATACGGAATTGTAAAATTGCATAATCCTACAATGCATTAAAACGCATTAGAGGAAAAACCTCCAAAACAGAGAGAAAAAAAAAAGGTATATAAATGAGCGGACATTCTGCCGATTTAAGTCCTACTATTGTAGCGTCCCTTCGTAATATATCCGATAAATATGTGGCCCGATTTATTCCTCTTTTTTTATCTATCACTTTTTCAGGATTGTCCTTCGTCGTCCTTTTGTCCCTCAGGAGTCATCCCCAAGATTGAGTCTCCAAGTGCAAAATTTTTCCGTTACAGTTTTTTTTTTATAGTTTTATCGGTGTAATAAAATTGTTTTAACTGTCTGTCCGAAGGCCCTTTGGCGACAATGGCCGCCGGCGCCGTCGGCGGCGTCGCCCTATGGACGGTGATATTTCCGGCCGATTTGGTCAAATCCAGGATTCAGGTGAGCGGCCTAGACGGCAGTTTCTACACCAATACTGTCGCCATCATCAGAAACGAAGGTATTTTTTATATATATATATATATTTTTTTTTCATATATATTTTATGTATAAACGCCCGAGTTAGGGGGCGACACTGATCCCCACTGCTGCACTGTCACTTTTTGCCTCGGAAATTATTCGAAATATCGAATAAAATATCGAATATTATCGGACGGAAATTGGGGGAAAGAAAAAAAAAGAAAAAAAAAGAGTTATCGACAGAGTTAAAAACTACAAATTGTCCAAGAAGAAACATTGCCCAATCGGGGTCTCTTCAGCTTCAATGAGTTTATATATATATATATATATATATATATATATATATATATATATATAATATACAAAATACGCTACTGAAGACGGCGAGATGCCGCGAAACCGGCGTCAGAGAGACGGAAACTGTCCGGTTTCAGTTTGGGAAATAGCCGCGTGGCGGCAGCACTGTACACTGCGTGGTCGGCGCCGTCAGTTCGACGAAACGCCGCCAGATGGCAGATATATATATATATATATATATATATATATAAACTGTTTGAGAAATATACAAAATACGCTACTGAAGACGGCGAGAGGCCGCGAAACCGGCGTCTCCGGCGTAAGAGAGAGACGGAAACTGCCCGGTTTCAGTTTGGGAAAATGGCCGCGTGGCGGCAGCACTGTACACTGCGTGGTCGGCGCCGTCAGTTCGACGAAACGCCGCCAGATGGCAGCATATATATATATATTGTTTTTCATATTAAATATTCGATATTGATTATTGAAAAAAAATTTATTTAAACGATAATCGAGAAAATTGTCGGTTATATAAAAAAACTGCGATTATAGTGTGTCGGTCACGGTTTTGGAAATGTTTCGGTTGACTGACGCTGACTCCAATTGACTGTTAGGAATTCCGAGTTTTGACTCTAATTGTTGTTTCTGTTGTTGTTTTCTTTGGAGGCGTTTCTGCCCTCTACAGCGGACTCAGTCCGACGCTACTGAGGACTGTGCCGGCGACGGCCGTCCTCTTTCTCACCTACGAGACGGTGAAGAGGTTGATGCACCGACTGTTCGACTGACGCCGCTGGACGACCTGGAACTTTCAGGGATTTTCAACCAAAAATAACGCTCTACGTTTTACCCCAAAAACTAAGGGGAAAAAAAACTGTTACCATTATTTAATAACACAGCCAGAAGTAATCGGTACCTGTTACGCAACCCCTACCGAGGACTGGATCGAGTAATATATATATATATATTATTTATTGTCAATTAATATAACTACGAAGCGGCGATTTTAATTAAGTCTCCACCCCCTCCCCCTCCCCCAGGAAAAGGTATTTTAACGAGAATACCCCGTTTCTGTTAACGCAGATATTTGTTAACTGAACAGTTTTGTATATTGCGATAAACTTTATTGTTGATTGTTAATAAATTCGTCGAATACAGTTTTCTTAACTGGTGTATTGTTTTCCTATTTTTTCCCGCAATGAAAAATTTTTTCAGTGACAGGTGAAACTGCCCGGTTTCAGTTGGGTTAATGTCCGCGTGACGGCAGCACTGTACACTGTTAGATACGGCAGCAGCAGCGGTTCGACGAAACGCCGCCAGGTGGCAGCATATATATATATATATATATATATATATATAATTGTTTGAGAAATATACAGAATACGCTACTGAAGACGGCGAGAGGCCGCGAAACCGGCGTCTCGGCGTAAGAGAGAGAGAGAGACGGAAACTGCCCGGTTTCAGTTTGGGGAAATGGCCGCGTGACGGCAGCACTGTACACTGTTACCGGCGCCGGCAGTTCGACGAAACGCCGCCAGATGGCGGAACGGAATATACATAGAGAGTGGTCCAAAAAAATGTATCCACTCTTTAACAGTCCATAACTTGCAGACTGATTGACGGATTTGTGTCTAATTTTCGTCAGTTTTATAGTTTATAGTTGGGGCAATCGGCCTACAACTGTTGTTATTGCGTTATCTCGACGGAAATCTACCGGGAAGATGGATATAAAAAAGGCCGTATCATGGAGGTGCCCGTACTCAATTCCTCTGGAATTTTTACCCCCCCCCGGGGGGGGTGGGGGGGTAATACTAAAGGACGTCGTTTATGGCAGATTGGATGAACTTGGAGAATCCATCCTGAATATTCACGTGCAAATATCCCGACTGAAGACGTTGTTGCAGTCGGTAGAGTTGGTGCTGCAGTTCTGTGGCACATCGTTTCTGTCTGCGTGGATATTAATAATGTTGGACAATTTCGAACACCTACCCAGTGATAGATATCTTTAAGTTGGACTTTAAGCTACAGTTTCACCAGAAAATAAGATACAGCTCGGTCGATCAGTTTCCAAGTTATGGACTATCGAAGAGTGGATACATTTTTTTGGACCACTCTCTGATACTGCAGTCGATGGAGGAGGAGGAAAATTGATGTATTTATTCATTATCGCCCCCCCCCCCCCCCCAAAGGGTCATTAACATTATTAAATCTTGACCCCTGTGACCTCCAGCGCTATAAATAAAGGGCAGATCAGTGCCAGTCGCCAGTTCACAGTCATGTCCTTCACCAAACTGGTATATCCGGCCCTTCTGCTGCTACTACTGCAGCCGGCTACAGTCAAAGTATGTACTCTACGCATTATGCACTCTCTATTTATGTACTGAAATCATCTTATTCGTCGATTTAGACAACGCATTTTTTTTTTTTTATTTTCGGCCACCGACCGCTCTGTTGGCCGAGGTCGCGGTGAAGAAGGTTGAAAAAATAGGGGAAAAAAAAATAAAATAAAAAATATACCCCGTTAACAACACTATTTGATACAGCGGTGTGATTCCGATTACTTTTTATCGATTCTAAAAAAAAAAAAATCGCAATTTTCCCTGTTTTTTCCCACTCTGCCGGCAACACTGTTTCCCCCACTGAGATATAATTTCCCTATAAAGGAAGTCGAAAATTTTGATTTTTTCAATTATTTCCCCGATTTATCCCACTCTGGAGGCAACACTGTTCCCATACTGTGAGATATAATTTCCCTATAAAGGAAAGTCGCAAATCGAAACATTGGTTTTTTTCGAAAATTTTCCCCGATTTATCCCACTCTGCCGGCAACACTGTTTCCCCTACTGAGATATAATTTCCCTACAAAGTAAAGTCGAAAATCGAAAATTTGGTCTTTTCAATTATTTCCCCGATTTATCCCACTCTGAGGCAACACTGTTGCCCTACTGAGATATAATTTCCCTATAAAGGAAAGTCGCAAATCGAAAAATTTGTTTTTTCTAAATTTTTCCCCTATTTATCCCACTCTGCCGGCAACACTGTTTCCCTACTGAGATATAATTTGCCTATAAAGGAAAGTCGAAAATTTGGTTTTTTCAATTTTTCCCGATTTATCCCACTCTGCCGGCAACACTGTTTCCCTACTGAGATATAATTTCCTATAAAGAAAGTCGAAAATTGTTTTTCGTTTTTCGAAATTTTTCCCCGATTTATCCCACTCTGCCGGCAACACTGTTTCCCTACTGAGATATAATTTCCCTATAAAGGAAAGTCGAAAATTTTGTTTTCGAAATTTTTCCACGATTTATCCCACTCTGCCGGCAACACTGTTTCCCTACTGAGATATAATTTCCCTATAAAGGAAAGTCGAAAATTGTTTTTTCGAAATTTTTCCACGATTTATCCCACTCTGCCGGCAACACTGTTTCCCCTACTGAGATATAATTTCCCCGCAAAGATAAAAATTGGTTTTTCAATTTTTCCCCGATTTATCCCACTCTGAGGCAACACTGTTTCCCTACTGAGATATAATTTCCCCGGCAACACTGTTTTCTTTTCGAAATTTTTCCACGATTTATCCCACTCTGCCGGCAACACTGTTTCCCCTACTGAGATATAATTTGCCTATAAAGGAAAGTCGAAAATTTGGTTTTTTCGAAATTTTTCCCCGATTTATCCCACGCTAGAGGCAACACTGTTTCCCTACTGAGATATAATTTCCCTATAAAGGAAAGTCGAAATTTTGTTTTTTCGAAATTTTTCCACGATTTATCCCACTCTGCTGGCAACACCTGTCTTGAGATATAATTTCCTATAAAGGAAAGTTTTTTTTCGAAATTTTTCCCCCATTTACCCCATTCTCAGGCAACACTGTTTGCCTTTTTCAAAATTTCTTCCCCGATTTATCCCATTCTCTGCCAGCATTGGTTCCCTGCCGAGATATAATTTCCCTATAAAGAAAGTCGGAAATCGAAAAATTGGTTTTATGGACAATTTTCCCCGATTTATCCCATTCTCCGGCAACACTGTTTCCCGTTTTTCGAAATTTTTTTGACCCCGATTTATCCCATTACCCGGCAACACTGTTTGCCTTTTTCGTCATTTTTTCCCCCGATTTATCCCATTCTCCGGCAACACTGTTTCCCCTATTCAAAAATTTTTCCCCCTTTCGCCGGCAACACTGTTTCCCATTTTTCCCCCCGATTTTATCCCATTCTCCCGGCCGCACTGTTTCCCCTCACCGAGATATAATTTCCCAATAAAGTAAAGTCGAAAAAAGGTTTCCCCCCCCCACCCCCCTCCACGGTCGACCTATAAGAAAGGGGTTGTTGTTGTTGTTGTTGTTTCGGACGTAGAAAAATCAGTTTTATAATAAATCGGCGTGGGCGCCGATTTTCATTTTGTCCCGTAGGCGGCGGTACGGCGGCGCTATCCCGGATTCGTTCCCGGAGATCCGGCGACCAGCCGTCTGATTGATATGGCCCTAGAAATACTCGATCCGGCCATCAATTCGACCAACAGCCTGGGACGATCGGAGATCAGCGAGATCGATTTTATGGTATATAACAACGGAGAACAGTTTTGTTCGGCTTTCGGTCACATTTCAAAAAGTGGGACAATTTTTTTTTTCCCCCTTTTCTCCGTACAGGTAGGCGAATGGATCAGAATCTATATGGATATTGGAGAATCGGAGTGCAGGAAAGGCGAAGCCTCCAAAAACAGGACACTTTGTCTGGCGGCCAGCGACGATTATGTGAGTCGGCGACTTATTTCTAATTTTTTATCCTCGTTTTAGGCCGATTTTATACAAAAAAAGTTTTCTTTTTTTTTTTCAGACCTGCCAGATCATCGCAAAGCCTTGGAAGGGCCAAAAAAACGACCTGTTCACTTATTGCAAGTCTAAGAAACAGCCCGAGGTATATTTAAAGGTGGTCCAAAAAAATGTATCCACCCTTCGACAGTCCACAACTTGGAAACTGATCGACCGAACTGTATCCAATTTTTCGGTGAAACTGTAGCTTAAAGTCCGACTTAAAGATATCCATCCGGACTTTAGGCGGATTCGAATACGTTCCGCCCAAAATTTATCAACGTCCGCACACTGAACTGCGACAACGTGAACATTGCAGGTTTGGATTCTCTCCGGCCTTCTGGTAAATTTTCATCGTGATAAGCCCGATGATATATCTTCAAGTTGGACTTTAAGCTACACTTTCACCGAAAATTAGACACAACTCCGTCAATTAGTTTCCGAGTTATGGACTGTTGAAGAGTGGATACATTTTTTTGGACCACCACCTCATCTGCATTTATCATCTCTCTCTCTCTCTCGGAGTGGTCCAAAAAAATGTATCCACTCTTCAACAGTCCATAACTTGGAAACTAATTGACTGAGTTGTATCCAATTTTTCAGTGAAAGTGTAGCTTAAAGTCCGACTTAAAGATATCCATCCGGACTTTAGGCGGATTCGAATACGTTCCGCCCAAAATTTATCAACGTCCGCACACTGAACTGCGACAACGTGAACATTACAGGTTTGGATTCTCTCCGGCCTTCTGGTAAATTTTCATCGTGATAAGCCCAATGATATATCTTCAAGTTGGACTTTAAGCTACACTTTCACCGAAAATTAGACACAACTCGATCAATCAGTTTCCGAGTTATGGACTGTTGAAGAGTGGATACATTTTTTTGGACCACCCTCTGTGTAATGGGTGTGTGTGTGGCGGTGCCGCACGTACAGCCCGTGGAACAGTTCAATTAAATTTTTTTCTTTTTTTTTATTTTTTCATTTTTTAACTTTTTTATTTTTAAATTTTTTTTTCATTTTTTCAATTTTCACATTTATTCAATTTTTTATTTTTTCAATATCTCTAATTTTTTGCTCATTTTTATATTTTCAATTTTTTTTAATCAATTTTTCAATTCGATAAATTTACAGCTACCGGTCAGCGTAACGATTTTTTTCATTTGTTCAATTTTTCATTAAACAATTTTTTTTTCAATATTTCTAATGTTTTCATGTTTTATTTTTGCATATTCAATTTTTTTCAATTTTTTTTTTTTCAATTTTTTTTTAGTTTTTTTAATTTTTTTTTTAATTTTTAAGTTTTCCAGTTTAAATTTTCCAATCCGATAAATTTTCATCTAGCGGTCAGCGTGACGATTTTCATTTATTTAATTTTCAATTTTTTTAAATTATTCAGTTTTTAAAAAAGTTTCCGATATTTTTTAATTTTTCTTTTTTCAAATTTTTTAAATTCCGCAATTTATTTTTTAAAATTTAAAATTTTAAATTTTCAATTTTCCTTTTTCTTTTTTTTTCAATTATTCTTTTTCCGATTAATTTTTAATTCTTTTCAATTTTTTTCAATTTTTTTTTCCAGTTTTCGTTTTTTTTTTTCACAAATTTTACTTTTTTTTTTTCATTATTTTTCAATTTCTTAAAAAATTTTTATTTTTTTTTAATTTTTCAATTTTTAAAAATTTTTATTTTTTTAATTTTTCATAATTTTTCAATCGGATGAATTTTCACAGCGAGCGGTGAACGTGAGGAATTTTTTTATTTGTTTATATTTTCCAATTTGTACAAATTGTTCAATTTTGTTTTTTTTTATTTGTTTTTCAATTATTTAAAATGTCCAATATTTTTTCAATATTTTTTTCAATATTTTTTCAATTTATACAAATTTTTCAATTTTTAAAAAAAAATTTTTATTTTTCAATTTTTTAAAAAAATTTACAATTTTTAGAAATTTTTTATTTTTTTAATTTTTCAAAATTTTTTCAATCGGATGAATTTTCACAGCGAGCGGTGAGCGTGAGGAATTTTTTTATTTGTTTATTTTTTTCAATATTTTTTCAATTTATACAAATTTTTCAATTTTTAAAAAAAAATTTTTATTTTTTTAATTTTTCAATTTTTTAAAAAAATTTTCAATTTTTAGAAATTTTTTATTTTTTTAAAATTTTTTCAATCGGATAAATTTTCACAGCGGGCGGTGAGCGTGAGGAATTTTTCTATTTGTTTATATTTTCCAATTTGTACAAATTGTTCAATTTTTTTTTTTTTTATGTTTTTCAATTATTTAAAATGTCCCCTTTCGCACACATGACATGTCTAATGTCTGTTGTTGTTGTTGGCAGGTGGCTGTTAGCGTGACTCGGGTGCACGAACCGACCGACAGCAAATTCGCCAATTTGGCACATTTCGTACTCACCGATATGATATCTATGGAGTTATTCCCGAGACATCGACCGTTCACAGAGTCATCAACGGGACGGTCACGGTCCGACGGCCGCCGACGAGGGTTTTTTTTTAAATTAACGAAATAAAATTATATTTTATTAAAATCCCTCAATATCAGTCCTCCTTTTATTTATTTTTTTCTTTTAAAGATGTATACCGAAGAGAGGGTGAGTCTGGCGATGACCGTCGGCGAATCCAATTGCACGGATGGCGGACCTAACGAAAACCGTTGTTCGGCGATAAACGACGAAATTTATGTAAGTTGAATACACGACGAATACATAAACTTTGCTGAAATTTGTGGGGAGAGTAGTAGTTCGGCGCCGAGTCGCTAGATGGCGACCGCAGCGGGAAATTTAAAAAAAATAATTTAAATAAATATTAGACAACTTTCAGCGGGCCGAATTTTTATTTGAAATAAAAAAAATTTTTGGGGGGGGGGCGAAACGAAAAATCATCAATTTTCGACCTCTATACGGGTTTAAAAAAAAAAGATTTTAAAAAAAGGGATTGAGATTTGCCCTCCATCTGGCGGCAGAAAGCGGGAACTTGCTCGGTCAAATCTGAACCGATATTAAATGAAATTTTAAATTAATATTATTTTTAAAACAATTTTTTTTTAATTTTGTATGTATTTTCGCAGAATTGTACGGCCGTCGTCGACGTTCAGAACGAGGACGACTACAGCATTGAATGTTATTCGTGCGATTGGCCCGTACAGCCCGTACTTTAGTTTCGGATATATAAAATGAATTTTATATATATATATATAAAAATTGTTATTACCTGTTTAAACGTTGAAATGAATCTGTAATAAATGGCGGGTCTCGAATCTATTTCTGGCGAAATTCCTATTCCCCGAAATGATATAAAAATTTTCTTTTCCACCCCCCCCAGATAAATTTGCCTGAAACACAATAAAGGGTTAAAATAAAAAATTTTCCACTGAGAAAATAAAAATATTATAAAAGAGGGTTTGTTCCGTTGGGATTGGGCCGCCGGGGAAAAGGATTATTCGTCAAAATTTATTTCTTCAATTTTTGGGGAGCAATTTTTTTTTACTCTTGCTACAGCCCAAATTTTTACCTGAATTTAATTTTTGCCTAAATTTATTTTTATCACTTACCTAGAAACTATAAAGGTAAATCAATGATAAAAACATAATAATTGCGAATAGAACGGATACACAAATTTATATTTAAAAACAAGAGTCGTAATAATACATATATATATATATTTTTTTTTGGTTTAATATAATTCAAATCGATATATATATAAAATATTAACGTAGATATTAACATGTACAATAGCCGGAAGCGAAATACATGAAAAAAAAATTATTGAAACAATATATTTTTTTTAAAAATCTCGAAGCCGAGTAAATAAAAACATGTATATAGAGACGTACTTCTTTTTATTTTATTTTTTTTATTTTATTAATTTTATAAAAGTAATAAAATAATACGGTCGTCGAAAGACCATCCGTACTGCGGCCTACAATTGTTCTATTTTTCAAAATATTGCTGAAGCTCAACCCCCGATTCTTAATTAATTGTATTTCCGTAAATTTGTCCTCAATTGTGTATTTACTGTATTATTTTTTTTATTATTAATATATATATATATATATATATATATATATATATATATATATATATATATATATATATATATATATATATATATATATATATATATATATATATATATATATATATATATATATATATATATATATATATATATATATATATATATACCCGTACCGTCGACACTGACTATAGACACACGGCGCTACTGAAGACGGCGAACGGCGAGCGCTAGAAACGCCAAAAACATGCGGTCATTCACAAATAGTTACTACTAAAATACCGAGGGGCGCGGTCTCTGAATTTATTTTCAATTTCGAAATTTTGCCCGACCCCCCACCCCCAAAAAAAAAAAAATTTCGACGTCATCAAATTAAAAAAATATTGTCAATATTTAAAACATTTTCATTCGCGGGGAATATTTTCTCACCACGAAATTTCGGGGGACAATTTTTCTTTTTTCCCCTCAAATATCCCGAAACGACCACCCCCCCGCCCTCCACCCCATAAAAGGCCATAAAAATATAACAGATTTTTTTTCCCCAACCCTTATGGCCAATTCCCAGTCCGACGACACAGTAGTTTTATTATCATCATAAACTATTATTACAATAACTATTAATTACGGGTTCACAATATAATTGTCTCAAGGCTGTTAAATGATTGATTATTAAGGCATGATTTTTGAGCGTGCGCAAACAGAAAAAAAAAACAGAAAAAAAAAAAAAAAATCCTTACGATTTCGCGCGATTCGTGGAATTGTCAAATGAAATGAACCGAAAAAAAAACAGAAAAAAAAATCCTTACGATTTCGCGCGATTCGTGGAATTGTCAAATGAAATGAACCGAAAAAAAAAACAGAAAAAAAAATCCTTACGATTTCGCGCGATTCGTGGAATTGTCAAATGAAATGAACCGAAAACAGAAAAAAATCCTTACGATTTCGCGCGATTCGTGGAATTGTCAAATGAAATGAACCGAAAAAAAACAAAAAAAAAATCCTTACGATTTCGCGCGATTCGTGGAATTGTCAAATGAAATGAACCGAAAAAAAAAAAAAAATCCTTACGATTTCGCGCGATTCGTGGAATTGTCAAATGAAATGAACCGAAAAAAAAAAACAGAAAAAAAAATCCTTACGATTTCGCGCGATTCGTGGAATTGTCAAATGAAATGAACCGAAAAAAAAATCCTTACGATTTCGCGCGATTCGTGGAATTGTCAAATGAAATGAACCGAAAAAAAAACAAAAAAAAAATCCTTACGATTTCGCGCGATTCGTGGAATTGTCAAATGAAATGAACCGAAAAAAAAATCCTTACGATTTCGCGCGATTCGTGGAATTGTCAAATGAAATGAACCGAAAAAAAAACAGAAAAAAATCCTTACGATTTCGCGCGATTCGTGGAATTGTCAAATGAAATGAACCGAAAAAAAAACAAAAAAATCCTTACGATTTCGCGCGATTCGTGGAATTGTCAAATGAAATGAACCGAAAAAAAACAAAAAAAAATCCTTACGATTTCGCGCGATTCGTGGAATTGTCAAATGAAATGAACCGAAAACAAAAAAAAATCCTTACGATTTCGCGCGATTCGTGGAATTGTCAAATGAAATGAACCGAAAACAAAAAAAAATCCTTACGATTTCGCGCGATTCGTGGAATTGTCAAATGAAATGAACGAAAAAACAGAAAAAAATCCCACCGATTTCGCGCGATTCGTGGAATTGTCAAATGAAATGAACCGAAAAAACAAAAATCCTTACGATTTCGCGCGATTCGTGGAATTGTCAAATGAAATGAACCGAAAAAAACAAAATAAAAATGCCTTACGATTTCGCGCGATTCGTGGAATTGTCAAATGAAATGAACCGAAAAAAAACAGAAAAAAATCCTTACGATTTCGCGCGATTCGTGGAATTGTCAAATGAAATGAACCGAAAAAAAAAAAAAAAAAAAACCCTTACGATTTCGCGCGATTCGTGGAATTGTCAAATGAAATGAACCGAAAAAAACAAAAAACTTACGATTTCGCGCGATTCGTGGAATTGTCAAATGAAATGAAAAAATCCTTACGATTTCGCGCGATTCGTGGAATTGTCAAATGAAATGAACATTTCGCGCGATTCGTGGAATTGTCGAAAAAATCCTTACGATTTCGCGCGATTCGTGGAATTGTCAAATGAAATGAACCGAAAAAAAAAATAAAAAAAAAAATAAAAAAAACGTGGAGCTGGATAAAACGTAGGCGTTAAGAGTTACATACACATAGTATTTTGCCCTTTTGAATACATACATATATATATGTATATTATATATATATCTTATCTTATATAAAAATAGAGGAGTGGGAAAAAATGCGGAAATTAAAATTACTGGAATTTTTTTTTGTTGTTGTTGTTTTCACTGGTCGTAATATCCGAGATAGGCGCCGCAATTTGGGCAGTAGTGGATTGTCGATTGGCACGAATCTGTGCAGTACGGTATCACGGCCAGTGGGCAGCACCTGCGCGCAGACACGACAGAAACAAATTCAGAGAGAAAAAATTAATTTATTTACAGGTTTGGGCCGCTCGCCGTCTTCAGTAGCGCTCTGTCTGTGTGTGTCTCAGCCACGTATATAGTCATATATATATATATATATATTGTAGGTTCGTGATGTCTTTCTGTCTCCTCTCTCGCTGGTTTGGTCTTTTGCCAGACCGGTTTTTCGGCCGCTCGCCGTCTTCAGTAGCGCTCTGTCTCTGTGTGTGTGTCTCAGCCACGTATATAGTCATATATATATATATTGTAGGTTCGTGATGTCTTTCTGTCTCCTCTCTCGCTGGTTTGGTCTTTTGCCAGACCGGTTTGTCGGCCGCTCGCCGTCTTCAGTAGCGCTCTGTCTCTGTGTGTGTGTCTCAGCCACGTATATAGTCATATATATATATATATATATATATATATATATATATATATTGTAGGTTCGTGATGTCTTTCTGTCTCCTCTCTCGCTGGTTTGGTCTTTTGCCAGACCGGTTTGTCGGCCGCTCGCCGTCTTCAGTAGCGCTCTGTCTCTGTGTGTGTGTCTCAGCCACGTATATAGTCATATATATATATATTGTAGGTTCGTGATGTCTTTCTGTCTCCTCTCCTGCTGGTTTGGTCTTTTGCCAGACCGGTTTTTTCGGCCGCTCGCCGTCTTCAGTAGCGCTCTGTCTCTGTGTGTGTGTGTCTCAGCCACGTATATAGTCATATATATATATTGTAGGTTCGTTATGTGTTTCTGTCTCCTCTCTCGCTGGTTTGGTCTTTTGCCAGACTCGGTTTGTCGGCCGACTCACGTCTTCAGTAGCGCTCTGTCTCTGTGTGTGTCTCAGCCACGTATATAGTCATATATATATATATATTGTAGGTTCGTGTGGTTTCTGTCTCCTCCCGCTGGTTTGGTCTTTGCTAGACCGGTTTTCGGCCGCTCGCCGTCTTCAGTACTGAGTATATATATATATATATATATATATATATATATATATATATATATATATATATATATATATATATCGTTATATTTATTACCCGAGGATGTTTTCCGCGTGTCCGGAAACGGTAATCTGAGGATGGCGAAAATCCTACCGTAGATTCGTCTGCTTTTCTCAGTGTCTCGCGCCGTTTTCGGCCGTCCGCCGTCTTCAGTAGCGCTCCGTGTAGTCACTCAGTCAGTCAGCCACCACCACCACTGGCGCTTTTTCGGCCTCCGACGTCGATTGGCGGCCGACAACAACTGGGCGGCTGTCCGACTGTCAGAGCGCTACTGAAGACGGCGGACGGCCGGAAACGGACGGGAAATCGACCCGCTGTATTTCCAACCGGCGGCGGACGACGGTCAACAGACGGGGGTCATTTCGGACTGGAATTTCCGGCCGGCGGATTCGGGCGCGACGACGCCGCCGTCTTCAGTAGCCGCCTTTGGATGTTGTTTCTGTGGGGGCACCCTCATTACATACATATATATATATATATATATATATATATATATATATATATATATATATTTCTGTGCCCCAGCAGAAAACGTCCAAAGGTGGCTGACTACTGAAGGTGGCGAGCGGCCGGAAAAAAAAAAAAAAAAAAACCAACCCCTCCGTACTCACATTAGGCAGAGTATGAGGGCGAAGAGATGCGTCTTGGTGGACGCCTCGAGGACGTCCTCGTTGTGATTTGGGCGTGACACGACGTGCAGAGGGCCGGACTGGGCCCCGGCCCAAGGGGCTGAGGGAGGGCGGTCACAGTCACGTCTGCACCAAACAGGAGGAGGGAAGAAACGTCGATAAATAAAATATATATATATATCTGTACGAATACAAGGGGTGGGGTGGGGTTCGGCAACTAAGTAATTGAGGGTAGGAAGATACATTCACGTTCTGAGCAATGTCCCAGCAGTTCGGGGATCATCCGGAGAGCGCCCTCCCCACCCCACCCCAATCAACCCCAACTCGTCTTTTTTAACCCGGGGGGGGGAAATCCTCAGGGTCCGGTGTAAAATATCCACAGACAATTTTCTTTTCCACAGAAAGGACAGCAAAAATAAACACTTATTAGACTGACAAAAAAGTGGTGGGCGAACACCCCCTCCCCCCCCTCCCCCCCCCCCCCGAAGGTTGGGGGATGAATCCTCAATTATTTAGTTGCCGACCCGATATATATATATATGTGTAAAATTGTCGATTGTGTATTATAGAATATAGTTACTCTGTTGAGGGGCCGACTGGTAGGGCGGATAGGAGGGCATCGTGGGCACGTAGGGCGGCACCGTAGGGCCGTAGGGCGGTGGGGCGTCCTTCGGATTGTGCATCCTTCGACGAGGACCTGAACAACAGACAAAAGTTGTACCGTTTAAACGGGAGATATTTACTGAAGACAACTGGCGCTGTAATCGTACTCAAGCGCTACTGAAGATGGCGGGCGGCCGAATCCGGTCCTCGGGGGGGGCGGTAGAGGACCGAACCGGCGAGAAGATTTCACGCGGTTCGGAATACCGCTGGTTTGTCCGTCCTCCTCTCTGGCTTTTCGGCCGCTCGCCATCTTCAGTAGCGCCGTGTCAGTCACTTTGGATGTTTTTTTTTTTTTTTTTTGACGGGGGCAATCCTCAATGAACTGTGTCACTTGTACCGTGTGCCACAGTGTCACAAAGTGCTACTGAAGATGGCGAGCGGCCGAAAAAACCCTTAGCGAAAGACCCCAAAATCGGGGCGAGGGAAACGCCACAAACGTAGCGTAGATTTCGTCTATTTCTGTCTCCTCTCGCCGATTCGGTCTTTTGCCAGACCGGTTTTTCGGCCGCTCGCCGTCTTCAGTAGCGCCGAGACAGTCACTTTGGAAATTTTTTTTTTTTTTTTGGGGGGGGATATCCTCAATGCACTCTGTCACTTTGTCTACTGTGTGCCACAGTGTCAAAGTGCTACTGAAGATGGCGAGCGGCCAAAAAACAGTGGGGGTTGGGGGGGGGGGCGAAAGACCAGACAAACACGTTAAACTTTTACCCTAAACGAGGTTTTTTTCGCAGATAAATATTAACCATCTAGGGGCCGAATTTTTAATTTAAATCCGAAAAAAATTCGGGGGGGCCCCGCATAGAGAGCCATAAATAACCGCCTCAATTAGAAACAGGACGGAATTTTCACCCAGATATTTACCAATTATACAACAATTGTGAGTTGATAATAGAGTGAAGGAGAATAAAAGTAATGTAATAATAACGGTTTGTTCGCGAATTCGAAGAAAAGACCGGATCGATAAATTTCAACGAGGACGGCCGTAGAAGGTGTTTCCGGAAAATTTCGTTGCCAACCTGACAAAAATAATAATATGAAAACGATATTGAATACAATCAACGTTCAGATATAGATGAGCGGTTTTACGAGTATTTTTCCTGTTTTTTTTTATTATTTTTTTATTAGTTTATTTCTACACGAAATTTCCGGAAGGTAGAATTGTTGAAAGGGAACAATTTTCTAGACAATTTCGTTGCCAACCTGACAAAAAATAATGCGATTGAATCGTATTACCGTCATCTCAATGGTTTGTTTCGAAATATTTTTATATATTTTTTATATATATATATATTATTTTTCTATGAGTTTATTTCTACACGAAATTTCTGAAGGGCAGAATTGTTGAGAGAGAACAATTTCTAGGAGAATTTCATTGCCAACCTGACAAAAATAATGCGATTGAATACAATCGTTATCAATGGTTTGTTTCGAGTTTTTATATATAATTAACGGAAGTTGCCCTGTTTTTTATTATTTTTTAATGCGTTTATTTCTACACGAAATTTCTGAAGGGCAGAATTGTTGAGAGAGAACAATTTTCTAGATAATTTCATTGCCAACCTGACAAAAAATAATGCGATTGAATACAATCAAAGTTATCGCAATGGTTTGTTTCGAAATATTTTTTTTTATATATATTTAACGGAAGTTTCCCTGTTTTTTATTATTTTTATGAGTTTATTTCTACACGAAATTTCTGAAGGGCAGAATTGTTGAGAGAGAACAATTTTCTAGATAATTTCATTGCCAACCTGACAAAAAATAATGCGATTGAATACAATCAACGTTATCGCAATGGTTTGTTTCGAAATATTTTTTTTATATATATTTAACGGAAGTTTCCCTGTTTTTTATTGTCTTTTTATGAGTTTATTTCTACACGAAATTTCCGAAGGGCAGAATTGTTGAGAGAGAACAATTTTCTGAGCAATTTCAGTGCCAACTGACAAAAAATAATGCGATTGAATACAATCAAAGTTATCGCAATGGTTTGTTTCGAAATATTTTTTTTATATATATATTTAACGGAAGTTTCACTGTTTTTTTATGAGTTTATTTCTACACGAAATTTCCGAAGGGCAGAATTGTTGAGAGAGAACAATTTTCTAGAGAATTTCATTGCCAACCTGACAAAAAATAATGCGATTGAATACAATCAACGTTATCGCAATGGTTTGTTTCGAAATATTTTTTTTTATATATATTTAATGGAAGTTTCCCTTTTTTTCTTGTTTTTTTATGACTTTATTTCTACACGAAATTTCCGAAGGGCAGAATTGTTGAAGAGAACAATTGTCTAGAGAATTTCGTTGCCAACCTGAAAAAAAATAATGTTACTGAGATTGTACCGAATTAGCGTACACAGAGAGTAATATCGTGTTTTTTATTATCTGTTTTGTTCGGTCCCATTGATAAAGCAAACGATCGATTGTTATACTCAACGTTTTGTTTCAAGTGGTTTAATTTTTTTTTACGGATAATGTTGTTTTCTGAGTATTTAATGGAAGTTGCCCCCAACTAACCCCCTTCACCGACAAATTGTTCTTTTAACGAACCCGCGGGTATTTATGAGTTTTTTTTCCGGCCCCCTCGAACCCCCAATCGAAATTATCTCTAAGTCGTCACATTTAAGGGGGGAAACCCGGAAAACGATTATTTTTTTTTTTTTTGTTCCGTCAATATCTCCGGCGATGAGCTCACATTTCGTAGTGGGAGGAAACGAAAATGTACGAGCGATATCGGCGAAAACAAATTGCGTAACGAGGCCAAGAGGGGGAGGAAGGGAGGAAGGAGGAGGAAGAGAGGGAGGAGAGGGAGGGAGGGAGGAAGAGAGAGGGAGGAAGAGAGGGAGGGAGGAGAGAGGGAGGAGGGAGGGAGGAGAGGGAGGGAGGGAGGGAGGGAGGGAGGGAGGGAGGAGGGAGAGTTAACACAGCCTCGATGTACAAGCATTACAGTTATCTGTTATCATTATTATCACAACTGTTAAACATTTATGCAACGTCCATAAACGGGTGAGTCATTCGGGACTGTTATATCATAAGGGCGGATTCCTTTTCAGCAATTTTTATTATATTTTTATATATTTTTTTTTTTAGTTAGATTGACCGTCCTGACCCGAATGATTCAACTACATATATATATATATATATATATATATATATATATATATATATATATATATATATCAAATTTTCGGATTCGCCCCCCCGCCCTCCCATCCCTTGAGAGGAATTCCTCAACACCGAAATAAATCCTATCTCAAATTGTCTCAAATTACTTTCGGGTACACCCAATATTGGGTAATACAGAAACAACGATAATAATTTTATAATAAATATATTAATACTGATGTTTTATTATTCACATATTCCTCCCCCCCCCTCACCCGCCCCCTCCCCTCGGAAAACACTATCCGAAAGATATTTTTTTATCCGATGTTAAAGCCGTAAAAAAAAACTAATCACGGGGCCGAATTTTATTTTAAATCCGAAAAAATTCGGGGGCGGGGGTTCGTACGAAAAATCACCAATTACAAGCCTGTATATGCGAACGGAAAAATAAAATTTATATCAAAACATATAATTATTTGGTAATTTTCTGTCTCCTCCTTTAGCCGGTTTGGGGCCTCTTTTTGTACTAGACCGGTTTCGGCCGTTCGCCATCTTCAGACGCGTATATATATATATATATATATATATATATATATATATATATATATATATATACGACAGTGAGGAGGATGCCCCCTAGTGCCACAGTCCAGTGACTGTGACAGAGCGCTACTGAAGACGGCGAGCGGCCGAATGACCGGGCGGTATTCCATTCCAACCCCGCATATATATATATATATATATATATATATATATATATATATATATATATATATATATACTATAATTATTTGGTGAAATCTCTGATAAATTTAAATCAGATGCGAAAAGCCCCAATAGAAGTTTTAATATTGTTCAACTTTGTTGTTCTGGAAGTGTGTTAAAAGCGGGGGGGGGGCGGGGTAAAATCGATCTAGAGAGTCCCCACGGAGGTTTTGTCGTGTCGCATGACCCATTATGGGTTTTTGGTTTTTATAGTAGAGATAACGGGGTAGAGATAACGCGCCCCCCCCCCTCGTCTCCGTTGAACTCGCAACACGCTGTTTCATAATAATAATAATAATAGTAATAATAACGCCGTTCTGGCACAAACTGTTATTAGGCCGCCGGAGCGTTGAATTTATGATGGCCGTTCGCCGTCTTCAGTAGCGCTTTGCTCCTCTGTCGGACACGCTTTTCCCACATCCTCCTCTAACTGCACACAGTGCTGTCACTAGCACTAACTGCTGACACTAAGTGCCAATATAGTGGCTGACGGTGAGAGAGCGCTACTGAAGATGGCGAGAGGCCGAAAAACCGTGGTGGGGGGGGGGGGTCTGGCTGGCAAAAGACCAAAAACAGACCGGAGAGGAGGAGAATCTACGAAATCTACTGTATATTCCCTGTTCGTGTCCCGAACCGAGCTAAGACTCGTCCCCCAGGAAAGTTGAATTTTGAAATTGGACTTAAACGGTAAATTTTGACCGTAGGTTTTTTTTTTTTTTTGGTGCGTTTCGGTCTCCTCCTCTCGTTGCCGGTTCGGGGTCTTTCACTAGATACCCCCCACGTTTTTCGGCCTCTCGCCATCTTCAGTAGCACTCTGACACTACAGTGACACAGCGCATTGACGATGCCCCCAACCCCCAAAACCAAAACTGAACAAACGGACAGCCCCCACGGTTTTCGGCCTCTCGCCATCTTCAGCACCTCCAGAGTGCACCCCCACCCAAAACCTCCAGTGCTAACACAGCTACTGAAGATGGCGAACGGCCACGAACCGGAGGTCTTTCGCCAGCCCCCCAGCCTCTCGCCATCTTCAGTAGCACTCTGCACTGTGACAGAGTGCATTGACGATGCCCCCCCAAAAAACCTCCAAAGTGACTAACACACGCTACTGAAGATGGCGAACGGCCCCGAACCGGAGGGGTCTTTCGCCAGACCCCCACGGTTTTTCGGCCTCTCGCCATCTTCAGTAGCACTCTGACACACTACAAGTGACACAGCGCATTGACGATGCCCCCCAAAAAACCTCCAAAGTGACTAACACAGCGCTACTGAAGATGGCGAACGGCCCCGAACCGGAGGGGTCTTTCGCCAGACCCCCCCCCCCGGTTTTTCGGCCTCTCGCCATCTTCAGTAGCACTCTGACACACGGTACAAGTGACACAGCGCATGAGGATCCCCCCCCCCCAACCACCCAAAGTGACTAACACAGTGCTACTGAAGATGGCGAACGGCCCGAACCGGAGGGGTCTTTCGCTAGACTCCCGGTTTTCGGCCTCTCGCCATCTTCAGTAGCACTCTGACACACAGTACAAGTGACACAGCGCATTGAGGATGCCCCCCAACCACCCAAAGTGACTAACACAGCGCTACTGAAGATGGCGAACGGCCCAAACCGGAGAGACGGTTATGTGTAAATAAGAAGATATTGGCCAGAATGTAGGGGGACGCAGGTGAGGAGTGGACAACTTTCAGCGATTTCATTATCAATTCGCAGAATTTGCCGAGGTCAAGGTCAACTGGGCCCCCTGAAAAATTTCAATCCGAGGCCGCCCGGACGGGGAAACATCGTCCGATAATACCATCGTAGATACTCAATATACATCTTTGTATATGCTGTATATAGACAGCCGGCTGTTGGGGGTATTGAGGAAAACGGCCGGCATTTTCCGCCTCTCACGGGGAAGGGGTAAAAGTATTTCCAGGAAAGTACAGTTTTCCAGGAAAGTACAGTTTCCGTTGTCCTTCAGTCAATTCTTTTTAAGCCGTCCGTCTCCGTCTCCTCCTCTCCGGCCGGTTTGGGGACTTTCGCCAGATCCCCCCCACGGTTTTCGGCCGTTCGCCATCTTCAGTAGCACTCTGACACTGCGACACACGGTACAAGTGACACAGTGACAGGGCACTGAGATTCGACCCCCTCAACTTCCGGCTTTTCTCGAAGGTTTTGTTCCTGGTCCGTCTTCGATCTTTGGGCCCCCCCCCCCCAATTCGTTCCGAAAAAATTGATCGGAGAATCTCCTTTTTGGCCAAAATCACCGGCGTATTCAGCAGATCTGGCCCCCGTTCCAAAAAAAAAATGGATTGGAGAATCCCATTTTTGGCCAAAATCACAGGAATCTGGGCCCCCAGCGTTCCGAAAAATGGATCGGAGAATCCCTTTTGGCCAAAATCACCGGATCTGGCCCCCGTTCCGAAAAATGGATCGGAGAATCCCTTTTTTGCCAAAATCACCTGCGTATTCACCCAGATCTGCGCCCCCCCCTCGTTCCGAAAAAAATGGATCGGAGAATCCCCTTTTTAGCCAAAATCACCTGCGTATTCACCAGATCTGGCCCCCGTTCCGAAAAAAAATGGATCGGAGAATCCCTTTTTGGCCAAAATCACCTGCGTATTCACCAGATCTAGGCCCCCAGTAAATTTTTTCGGTTTTGAACACAAGTCGTTCAACCCACTGTGGGGCGAATTTTTCATTTTAAATACTGAAAATTTCAGAGGGGGACGTTACAACGCCCTCCCTCCCTCGTAGAGGTTAAACGGATTTACAGAGTTTTTTTTCGTAAATTGTAAGGGTTCGACGCCCGTCGGTCGTACCAACGACCGCGCGGTCCGGGGCGAAAAGTACCAATACTTACTTAATTTTGTAATTTACGTCGTAATTCCCCGAAAGGCGACAAACGAGGCCGTTATCGGCGCCGAGGCGGGGAAAAAACGAAAACAACACAAAGATAAAAAAAAAAAACCCCGACTTTTCCCGACCCTTCGTAAAGGTCCGGGTCACGATTAAACGTGACCCGTAATTTCGAGAAAAAAAAAAAAAAACTGGAAGGAAAATCGCACAGCCTTCAAAATATTCTCTATAATTGAGGAAAACTCGTCTTAGGCTTAGGAATTACAATTTTATATATATATATATATATATATATATATATATATATATATATACGATTCGTTCACTGGAACGGCACATTTCGTTCCCACTTTCCCGCAATTCGTTATTGTTGTGGGGATAATTTTCGCCAGAATATATAAAAACCGGGTTAATAGAAAAATATATATATTTATATATATATAAAAAAATCTTTAATTCGACCGTACACGGACGTAGAGTGTTGTCAGGCGGCCCAATTCGAACGGGTCTCTCTCTCGAGAACGAGAACGGGTTTTGCGCGCGAGCGCGACAAAATTAACCCCGTGACCCGTTCACGCGAAATTTCCTGTTACGTAACCCACCCGTTACGCCCGAAGAATCACGCGCTATTTAACAAAACGGGACAAACATATTTCAGTCAAATCGGCCCGTAGAAAGGAGAAAAAAATCCGTCGAGGAAAACTGGAATTGACCGAGCGGCGGCCGGACGTCCGAACGTCGTAGTTAAAGGAAAAAAAAAATTTTCCGATCCCTCGCCCCCGACGGACTGAATGTTAACAGTTTGAGGATTAAAAAATAAAGAAAAAACAGAAATATAGACTTACTCTAGAGCGGTGAGGACTTCCAAAAGAAAAAAAAATAGATGTTCAACGTCCCAAGTCCAGTTCACTACTGAACCGATGTTTCGGTAGCCCAGGCTTGTAGTTCGGCCGCAGGGCGGCGCCACTGGCGCGACCCGTTCATTTCTCCCCCACCCCCCACCAAGCCAGTTCACCAATTCTGTAATAATTCAATTATAAATCGATATACGATATTTAGCCAAAATACGTTTTTACGACAATGAAAACAGGCGGTTTCGGCCTCTCGCCGTCTTCAGTAGCGGGCTCACTTTCGGACGCCTTTTTTTTCTTCCATTAAATAGTTACCCCTTTACCAAGTGCCAAGGGATTCTCGACTGGATGAAAACATAAAAGAACAAGTTTAACAAGCTTCGGTTTATAATATATACAATAGGAAAATGAATAGGAAACACATTATTCCGTCGAATTATTTTCCCCCGGGGATCAATCAATAGATATCAAGCGGTAAGTCCACGCAAGGTACACTTCCCGATATATTAATATTTATTTATCGAACGACACAATATGTGTATTATACACAGTCCGAGCACGATTACGGTTGCGATATCGGATTCCTCCGGAGTTAATTTCATTATTATTATTATTATTGAAATTTTATTTCCGATCGCCGGATTAAAAAGTTGGCGGCGTGTCGGTAACGGATTCGCGAAATTCCGCTTCGGCGAATTCACCGGGAATGTCGGAATTTTACGAACGATAATTTTAACAGAGATTGTAACGGTTGTAACCACGCTCAATTCAAATAGACGGTTATAAATCGATAATACTCACAGTCGTCGGACTGAAGGATTGGATCGACGGGACGAACAGAATTTGAATTTCTAGATATACGCGGACGTTAAGCCGGAAATTTACAAACATTTATTTTACAAAATCCGTCCTCTACACTATAAATACACGAAATGAATTCGATACAACTGTTCAAATTATTGGTAACTGAGTCTTTCGTTGATAACTCGACGAAGCTGAGTCTCGGCGAAAATTGTCGTAAAATCTATTCTACTGGAAAATTTTCCTCTTCAGATAGTCGACCTGCTGTAGACGTTTGGCTTTCCCCGACGGCCAATCCTCCAACGTTACCTGTCGGACAAAAAAAAAAAAAACAGTTATCGAACGAATTTGTACAATTACTACTGTCACTGTCAGAAGAATATATATATATATATATATTGGGTTGACGACTAAATAATTGTGGAATTCACCGACAAGTTGCGTCGTACATATTTTTTAAGTGTGTCGAGCTGTGATGGTTTTGAATCAAAGCCTAAAGATACATTCGGCTTCTCCGCAATGTCCCAGTGTCGAACTTAGCGATCCGGCGATAATCGCCTTTATTCGGTCATCGCCGTCGACCTCCTCCAGATCGGACGTCCTCAGGAGCGCTCCTCGTCTTTTAACGAAGAATCCCCCGATCACCGTACACCTTATTTATATATATATATATATATATATATATTATGTTTTTTAATCGGTGTGACACAGTGTGCAGTGGGGCGCCGAAAAATATCACCGAAGCGACTGCAACACCGCCCTCTACTGAAGGCAGGCGGACGGCCAAACACCGATCTAGCGAAAACGCAGAATCTACGCTATTCGAACCCTTCACGGATACCGCAAAACAGGTATTCTAAGCTAATTGGGTTTGACGACTGAGTATCGGCCGAATCACCGACCGACAAGTGGCGTTGTACATATTTTTAAGTGCGTCGCGACATCATTGCCGCGGAATGCGGCGTACAAGATACATTCGGCTTCACGGCAATGTCCCTGGTGTCGAACTGTGGCGATCCGAATCGCAATAACGGCCTTTATTCGGGGGTCATCGTCGTCGACCTCCTCCGGACCGGGACGTCCTCAGGAGCGCTCCTCGTCTTTTAAGGCTTTTAAGTAACGTTTCAGAAAGGACCAAATAATACATTCGGCTTCTCCGCAATGTCCCAGTGTCGAACTATCGATAACGGCCTTTATTCGGGGGTCATCGTCGACCTCCTCCAGACCGGAGGACGTCCTCAGGAGCGCTCCTCGTCTTTTAAGGCTTTTAAGTAACGTTTCAGAAAGGACCGAATAATACATTCGGCTTCTCCGCAATGTCCCAGTGTCGAACTATCGATAACGGCCTTTATTCGGGGGTCATCGTCGACCTCCTCCAGACCGGGACGTCCTCAGGAGCGCTCCTCGTCTTTTAAGGCTTTTAAGTAACGTTTCAGAAAGGACCAAATAATACATTCGGCTTCTCCGCAATGTCCCAGTGTCGAACTATCGATAACGGCCTTTATTCGGGGGTCATCGTCGACCTCCTCCAGACCGGAAGTCCTCAGGAGCGCTCCTCGTCTTTTAAGGCTTTTAAGTAACGTTTCAGAAAGGACCGAATAATACATTCATTCGGCTTCCTGGCAATGTCCCAGTGTCGAACTATCGATACTTGACCTTTATTCGGGGTCATCGTGTCGACCTCCTCCAGACGGGAGGTCCTCAGGAGCGCTCCTCGTCTTTTAAAAAAATTCCCCCCACCGGCGAATTTTGCGAACCCCAGTACCGAGATCGCTGCGTTCTCTCTTTAAGGCTCCACATCCGCCCGTACGGGCAATACTCGCACCGGTTTACAATTCGACCGATCGATGTAATTTCGATACCGAATAATAACGTGTCGAAGAATCTTATCCGTCCGAATGTACTTCGGTGAATTACTCAGCCGTCGGGCCGATATCTTATCAGTTTATTCCGTACTAATTACCAGGATGGGCTGATATCCGAGCAGGCGAGATGCCTGAGCTTGCAGAAGCGTCTGCGCCGTTAGGCAGAGTCGGGCCTGTCGTACAGGTATGTTCCGGCTGGCGGCACGACCACCTTCAAATCTCGTCCGGCGATTCCGGCACCGGTCTCAGCGGACCCGCGTGAAGTCGGCCCTCTCCTGTAACGGCGGGTATCACCATCGGATTGCCGCCACTGTCACCCTCAATACCAGATCTGTTAGCAAAACAAAGTCAATTTATATTACTTTCATTCGTCAGTTATTCTGGGATTGCGGAATCTGTCAATATTAATCGCCAAACCCGCAGTTCTAGTTTTCTGATTTATCGTTCGTTTAAGCGAAATATTGATCTATCATCGAGCAATCCGAGAAGTAGTTTGTACTGAATTGAATTGAATTTTAGATTACCTATTTTAGATTGAAAAAAGTAGGATTTTTCAACCCTTTGCAATGGAGGGCTCGGGTAGCGGCGAACAATGTAATCCGTATTTAAATCGGTTGAATAATAAAAAGCGATCGAAAACATACTCTTAGTATGTCCGCGTTATCAACTGATATCGATATATATATATCGATATAAACTTATACATTACGTATATATATAATCGTACGTACCGGCCCTGGAATTGTGAGGCAGTATATACTTGCAGGCGACGAACTCTTTGCCGAGCAGTACGTCGGCCGCTTCCATCAATTCCCAGACGAAAGATTCGTGTTTCGACATCCTCCGCTTCGGATCCGGCAGATAGCACGAGTGCCGCTGGAAAATATAAAAAACAATTTATATTGAGCGGTTTCAATTGGACCGATTATAATCGATAGTTTCGTGTATCTATTCTAAACTGAATTTTTAGTTTTTTTCTCATTCGTATTATACCAGCGACTCGTACCGGATATATTATCATTCCGTCTCTTTTATTATGCGTAATCGTGATCGATGTATCCGTAGAGTATAATCGGAAAAAAAATCTAACGGTTCTTTTATATCGTCGGAAATTTGCGGTCCGGCGCATTTCGAGGCGAAATATCGTAATCAATATCCACTTTCGAAACACATCTATCCGTTCGTCATTTTCAGTCGAATCCGCTCATTTTCTCCTGTGTATCACTTTCGGATCCCTCGATATCACTTTCGATTCTCGGTACGTATCCGTCGTATAACAGGAAATATATCGCTATCGTTAGAATCGGATTCGTAGCTCGGTTCGATATTGTCCGCGTTATCGCGCGGCTAATTGTGTCCATGTTATTTACATTATGTTCGCTATAAATTTCAAATTCTAATTCGTCGCTACTACCGTGTCGATATCGCTATAATTTTCACAAATTTTTCTTCTATTCGCCGTATATCGGGGATATAAATATGAATTCGAAATATAAACTCAAATCCGATACACACTCTACTGCCGAATAACAGGATTTGACTCGTTTGGATCCGAGTTCGGAATGCGGAATATCGCTCATAATAATAATCCGCGAACCGCGCCACCATTCATCACCGAAACCGAAATATCCTATAAACAGTTTTTACGATTTTTTTTCGGTCGAATTCTGGCGTCAAAAACTGAAAATTATAAGCTCCGTATGAACGCTTCGAGTTGAAGGCGAAATTTTTAGGTACCGGATCCGCGCCCCATAGCAGTAAGGGTTAACGAATGTGAGCGTTATAAAAATTCGACGGAGAAGAATTACATTTACGTCGGCGATTGAAGGTTTACATCGACACGCGCATCTGGTAAGAGGCGCTGATTAAGTGACTAGCGGGCGCTACTGAAAGGCGAGGAGAGGCGAAACGCGTCGACAACTTAACGAGACAATTCCCTCGTCTCCTATTATATAATAGTAGCGGCAATTTGAGAATTGGTCGGATACACACTGCCTACCTTGCACAGGTAGTCCCTGATCTCTTCCGGCAATCTCGCCTTTATAGTCGGGACATTCCATTTCGATACAGGTGTCGATCAACAGTATTTCACGGCCGATCATATATTTAGATTTTCCTGGAAAAAAAAAACGACAACAATTTTATATTCTCTTCGAAACCGTTCCACACTCGCCGCAAAGCGTATAATACAATAAGCTGTATAGCGCACTGATAACCAGCTCGCCGGGTTTCTGACTATTGTAAAATTTTATTTATTCATCGTTCCGGTACGTTTAAATCGTGCGGCCTGCGATGGGAATGAAATATGTCGGCTATTTCCGGACGGGACAACGCGACGTTAAGACGAGTACCGTCGTCGGCCGACGTCTACCACGGCCTAAGCAGTAAGTTGGCTCAGCGACCGGAATTACCGTAGATTTCGTGCGTGTTCGGCCAGGTCTTTTGCCAGACCGGTTTTTCGCCTGCTCACCATCTTCAGTAGCGCTGTGTCACTTCATATATATATATATATATATATAGGTGTCTGAAAATGGTCTACTGAAGATGGCGAACGGCCGCGAAACCGGTCTAGCAAAAGAACGAAACCGACGAGAGAGAGAAACGCACGAAATCTACGGGGTATTCCAACCCGTCGCAGACCACAAAACATGTATTTTAAACTGGAACTGGTGTGTCATCCTGTCGGAAGAACTTCGGTCTGCTGTCATACCAACCGAAGGGGACGATCAGCGGAGATCCGGTCATGAAACCGCCCCCGGTACGGCCGTAATAAATAAATGAAATTGCGTTTACCGTCGTCTGCCTGATGAAATTCCATAAGCGAGCAGCGGCTACGGCGTCGTGGCAGAACAGCGACCTCATCGCAGATATTGGGCGATTGCGACCAGACACCCGGATAAGCGGAACTCGTCTTTCCTCCGGCGGTGCCGCGGCGGTACCGATTTGGCGACCACCCTCTCGAATCGTCGGGCGCCGATTCGGGTTAACGGTCATCAAGCGCAAACAGGATTTTCTCTACGTCCTGAAAACGAAACGGGCCGGGTTAGTAATTCTGTCCGCCTCTCCGCAGCGAACTCCCGGAGTTTTATTCACCTTGAGTCTGGCTTCGTGGATATTGTCGACGAGCCTTTTCGACACTTTCTCCAACATCGGTCGGTGGAGTGCCTGCGACCTCGTCGACAGTAGAGCTATATGCGCGCAGCTTTTTATCGACAGGCCGTCCAAACGGGTTACAAGCGCGTCCAACAGTCGGCCCATCATCGGCCACAGCTCAATCGCCAGGCTCATCCTCAGCATCTGCGGAAAGAGAGCGCGCGATAACGTTTTCTTTTACTACCGACCTTTCGCGGCGTTACGCCGTTGTTATTAAGGGCTCGACGCGAAGTCGCGATCGCGAATAATACCTTGACGATGGAAGTGAGGGCTATCTCGGGCACTGTCCCAATTTCGTCGATCAGCCTTGAGACGACGTAGCTCTGGAGAGCGTCCGACCGGACCGGACACTTGGTCTTGAAGAACGCCATCGCGGCGACGCCCAACTCTTCGATCGTCAGACCGTCGCTCAACTCCTCCAATCTCGACTCCAAATCGAACATCGATATTCCCCTGTAGGTGTTGCGTATTGCGTTCAGGTAGAACAACATCTGGACGAGCTGAGTCGCGGTCAACCTGTACAGACAATTAGTTGGAAAATTACGATGAAATAAATCGCTCATGTTTAGGATATTATTAGCCTGACTAGTTTGACATACCTGTTTTGTGGTCCGCAAAGGGTTGCAATACGGTGTAGATTCCGACGATTCTCGCTCCGACAGCGGACGGAAACACACAAAAGCCAGGGTATTTCGACCCCGCGCAGACCACAAAAAGATACGGTAAACGATACATTTTTGTTGTTGTAATTTTCCTATTGAATTCAAAATGCTTCATTTTGAAGTAATTGCGGAATTCACCGACAAGTGGCGTTGTACATATTTTTAAATACGTATTATTTGGTCGTTTACGAAACGTTCGGTATCGAAATTACATCGACCGGTCGAATTGTTTGAGTGTGTATAAAAAGCTAAAAACACGGTGAACCCGAAGAGAGCGTTTCCGTCACATTTCGCTTTTTTATTTTCGCAAAGGTGTTAATTGGCTTATAAAACCGGTTCGCGAAATTATCGGTCGGAGGATTTTTCATTAAAAGACGAGGAGCGATCTTGGCCACAGTTCGACACTGGGACATTGCAGAGAATGTATCTTATACACGCATTTAAAACCGTCTACGGCTTATCTGTGCGCAAAGATGTTGTTGACGTACTTAAAAATATGTACAACGCACCACTTGTTGGGTGAATTTCGCAATTATTTAGTCGTCGACCCGATAGATAATAAGTCGAAAACGGTAACGATGGGCCTCGTAGTGTGGAGGATACGAACCCGAGGAGTCGTTAGTGTTAACAGGAAGGGCGTAATCGCGTCGCCGGGGCGACGCTTTACCTGTCGGCCTTTTTGGCGAGGCGTCGCATGCTCTCGAACACGAAATCGCTCATCTTCGTCAACCGGTTCGAATACCAGAGGTCGATGAAGTACAACGTCCTGTCGAGCGTCCAGGACTTCCTGCGCGCCAGGCAGACGCGGTCCAACTCTTTCCAGAGGCGGTGGAAGTTGTCGGCGTTGGCCGATTCTGTCATCGGCCAGAGGTTGAGGCTCCTCAAAACGTCGGCCAGCTGGTCGTCGGACATATCGCCCAGCCGATCGACGAGCCGACGGCACATCTCCGAATAGCGATCGTCCGATATCGGCAGATGGCTCTTCAGGGCGGCGTCGACACTCACCTCCCTACAATTCACATATACTTATAATACAATCATACATACAACATACATACATATATATATATATATATATATATATATATATATATATATATATTGGGTTGACAACTAAGTAATTGCAGAATCCACCGACAAGTAGATTTTTTTTATTTAGGTTCGACTGTAACATTCCCAATCGACTCATACCGTTGTCATATATGTATGTCAATATATTTTCCATTTTGATATTTCCCATCTGCAGTACATTACATTATATCGGTTACGACAGCATAAGTAATTTGAATTGATCCGACAAGTGGTGCGCTTGTACATATTTTTGGTCCCACGTCATCGTCGGCAATAAGCCGGTTTCAATGACGAGATACATTCATCGGCTTCTCCCGCAATGTCCCAGTGTCGAACTGTGGCAATCCGATTCACAATAATGGCCATTATTCGGTCATCGTCGACCTCCTCCGGACCGGACGTCCTCAGGAGCGCTCCTCGTCTTTTAAGGCTTTTAAGTAACGTTTCAGAAAGGACGAGAATAATACATTCATCGGCTTCTCCGCAATGTCCCAGTGTCGAACTGTGGCGATCCGATTCACAATAATGGCCATTATTCAGTCATCGTCGACCTCCTTCGGACCGGACGTCCTCAGGAGCGCTCCTCGTCTTTTAAGGCTTTTAAGTAACGTTTCAGAAAGGACGAGAATAATACATTCATCGGTTTCCCAAGAATGTCCCAGTGTCGAACTGTGGCGATCCGAATCACAATAATGGCCATTATTCGTCATCGCTGCCGACCTTTGACCGGACGCCCTCAGGAGCGCTTCCTCGCCTTTTAAGGCTTTTAAGTAATGTTTCAGAAAGGACGAATATCTTCAGCTTCCCGCAATGTCCCAGTGTCGAACTGTGGCCCGAATCACAATAATGGCCATTATTCGGTCATCGTCGTCGACCTCCTTTGGACCGACGCCCCAGGAGCCTCGCCTTTTAAGGCCTTTAAGTAACGTTTCAGAAAGGATCAAATAATACATTCATCGCTTTCCACAATGTCCCAGTGTCGAACTGTGGTGATCCGATTCACAATAATGGCCATTATTCGTCATCGTCCGACCTCCTTGGACCGGACGCCCTCAGGAGCGCCTCGCCTTTTAAGGCCTTTGGTAACATTTCAGAAAGGATCAAATAATACATTCATCGCTTCTCCACAATGTCCCAGTGTCGAACTGTGCGATCCGATTCACAATAATGGCCATTATTCACAAAGAATAAAACGCATAAAATTAAAAAAGCGAAATATGACGGAAACGCTCACTTCGGTTCAACGTGTTGTTAGCTTTTTATACACACACACAATTCGACCGGTCGATGTAATTTCTATACCGAATATTTCATAAAGGACCGAATAATAACGTATCGAAGAATCTTATCTGTGCAAAGACGTTGACGTACTTAAAAATATTGTCGACCCGATATAATGCAATACTGCAGATGGGAAATATCAGAATGGAAAATATATTGACATACATATATGACAACGGTATTGGGAATGTTACAGTCGAACCTGAATAAAAATAAAATGATTTTATTTTAAACGATTAATAAAATAAGTTAAGCGCATCTAGTTAACATCTATGAGATTAATCGACGACCAATTTTACCAGAAAACACCAGCTCCAGACCGATTCCGTCTCTCGAAACCGATATTTTCCACGAATTATATATTGTTACGGGCAAACGGGGGAAGGTTACAAAAATTTTTATTCGACGAACGAATTAGCCAATAACAATTTCATAAATATTCCGCAATCGTAAATTGACGATTCCTTCTAACAAAATAGAGTTTTCGCCCCTATATTCCTCCCCCCAACTGTTTAATAATAATTACCCCTTAAGAATGGACCGATTGTATAATAGGATCGGCAACTAAGTCATTGCCGACTAATTTTCATTCGACTTATCAATTTTCCTCGCTGTCGTCGTCAAAACGTGACATTCTCAGCGATAGTTCGAACCCGATTTCTCGATACTATCGCCCCGGATCTTTAGAGACCCGATACAAACTTATTATTTCCGTCGAAGCTTTACAGTTTTCCCGTCCTTTTTATATATATATATATATATATATATATATATATATAGTCCGAAAAAACGTTCTTATCTCCGATAAACGTTTCTTGAGATAGACACTGTATGTAAATGGTACGATTTCTTCCGAACTGTCCGAGGAATCGTCGGAAAGGTTTCCTCGTGCAAAACTCCGCCTTATAAGGAGGTCCGACGAAAAGGATATAAAATAATATGTACGTACCGTATTTCCTTCGCTCGACAACGAACAATAATCGATGGCAGCTTCGGCGGTAAGTATTGTATCGGCGATCGCTAATAAACGACAGAATACGCCCTCGGTTTCGGCTGCTTACACGATTCGAAACTGTTTTCACTTTCCCAACAAGTGTTATATAGTTGATTCGTTACACGAACGGACCGCCAAGTTTTCGAATATTCATATCCGAAGTGACTGTAGTACAGCGATGTCATTTCGGTGATATCGTCGCATCCATCGTAGGAGATTGCGAATTATATATTAGCGATGGCGGCGATCTACCAATCGATCTAAGTACAACCGACGAACAATTTTAGTCTAGACGACTTTTTTTCGATAAATTTCGAACGAAAAGAAACGAACGACGTTCGTACAAGTGAAATTTTGGACCGACTGTTATAAATGAAAACGCTCACGGTTCCGTTAAAAATAACTATAAAAAAACGGAATTAAACGATCCGACTTCATTTGCGCCGGCAAAACGTTCTTGTAATAAGCGAGAATTAAAAAATTACAACGCATTTCATAACGCACTTTTAGCATATATATATATATATATAGAGGAAAACTCTTCAGCACTCAAACCGCTAGATGCTTAAAGAATTTTTAAAAATTCTTCATTTTATGACGATACAGAAGGAAAGTTCAGCCGGCTGGGAACCTTTAGCCTGCAGCGATTCGAGGAAACCAGATCCCGTCCAACAGCTGGGAGAATCCCGGATTCCTGCCGGGGGGGGATTCCGGGGGATTTCAGGGACGGGTTCGGCTACCAAATTTAGAGCCGATCAGGCCGACAGGCGGTCGGCTGAAATCGATCTCGCCCGGGGATATTGTTGTGTTCGGCTTGTTGTCCCAATGGGAGAATCCAGATTCTGCCGGGGATTCGGAGATTTAAGGGTTGGGTTCGGCTACCAAATTTAGAGCCGATCAGGCCGACAGGGCGTGTCGGCCGGAAATCGATCTCGGCCCAGAGGATATTGTTGTGTTCGGCTTGTTGTCCCGACAGCTGGGAGAATCCCGGATTCCTGCCGGGGATTCCAGGGGATTTCAGGGATGGTTTCGCTACAAATTTGAGCCGATCAGGCCGACAGGGCGGTCGGCCGGAAATCGATCTCGGCCCAGAGGATATTGTTGTGTTCGGCTTGTTGTCCCAACAGCTGGGAGAATCCCGGATTCCTGCCGGGGGGGGATTCCGGGAGATTTTAGGGTTGGGTTCGGCTACCAAATTTAGAGCCGATCAGGCCGACAGGGCGTGTCGGCCGGAAATCGATCTCGGCCCAGAGGATATTGTTGTGTTCGGCTTGTTGTCCCGACAGCGGGGAGAATCCCGGATTCCTGCCGGGGGGGGATTCCGGGGGATTTCAGGGACGGGTTCGGCTACCAAATTTAGAGCCGATCAGGCCGACAGGGCGTGTCGGCCGGAAATCGATCTCGGCCCAGAGGATATTGTTGTGTTCGGCTTGTTGTCCCGATGGCTGGGAATCCTGGCGGGGGGAGGGTTCCCGAGGGATTTCAGGGACGGGCCGACGAGGCCGACAGGGTGCTGGAAATCGATCTCGGCCGAGAGGATATGTCCGGATACGCACCTGAAGCGCTGGCAGAGGAGGTCGGCCGGCAGTCGGGCCCAGTCGACGTCCCGCAGATCGGGCCGCGTTCCGGCGACGCGGGCCAACTCCGACCGGGTCCACTGGCCGACCACCGTCTCCGAGTAGGCCGGTCGGCCCTCCATGTAACCGTGGGCGAAACCGTTCTCCGACTCGGGGTACATCCTGCCCCTCGGGTTGGCCGGCAAGGAGGTGGTCGCGCACCGCCTCAGCCCCGACCACGCCCTCGCCCTCCTGCCCAAAAAACTGCCCAAAACGCTTAAATTCATCTATAATACTGTTAAACCGGAAAAAAACCGGAATCGGATAAGTCACGCCGAGTGACGCTCCCCGGGGGGGTAGGTTACAAACAGGTATTCGAGTCCGCGTTCCCAAATTAAATTTTCTCAGATTTTCCAACGAATCAGCAAATAAGAATTTCATAATTAATCCAAAATCGGTTACAGTGACAAAACATTTATATCGTTGAAAATTCCCAAAGAATAAAACACTATAACACTATATTCAAATTCAAAAGTTCCCAATCGACTGTTTCACAGCTGTGTTTTCGAATGCGCCCGTTGTAAAAATCAATTGTGGATTTTAAAACGGACCAACGTACACATTTTCTTTTATTATTTCCTCTTCTCGTATACCGGAGAAATTTTAAAAAGAATAAAAAACGCGAACGCTACATTTTTGCGTCCATGTGCGCGTTCCGAATGGTCGAAAAAAAAAAATGTTTTCATCGAAAATTACTTAAGTGTTTAAATTTTTTTTTATCTACAACTAAATAATTAATAATAAAAAAAAATTCTGTTTTTCACAGTTTCTTATTTGTTAATTAGACAATAATTTTTTTTTGTATCCGTTTGAATATACACCGCAAGTATATGTATTACGAATTTATTCTAAATTGTTTCTTTTCATCGCCCAATCGACTGTTGAAGCGTTCTAAATTATTTTTACATAATAAATTACATAAGACATTAAATATTTATTTTCTACTTAATATAAAGAAAGTTCGGGAATTTATTATCAGTATAACCTTCCGAGTATAAACAGAGGTCGGTCGGCCGACGGGTCTACGATGCGTTCTTTATTCGACGATTCGAAGGTAAATTACCTAATTTTTAGGCTCTATATTGAATAAAATAAGAATTTTAAACGGGTCCAAAAATGTATTTTTACCGATTATTGGCCAATTTGGCGATTGGACGTCTCCGCTCCACTGTGTCTACAACGTCAGAGGTGACGAGGAATATTTTCACTTTTCGCCCAATAGATTAGTTTAATAGACCTGTTTTGTGGTCTATTTACGGTTGGAATACGGCCGTAAATCGTAATCGCGCGCCCTCTCGCGCGCCGGTTTTGCCCAGACCGGTTTCGGCCGTCCGCCATCGTCTTCAGTAGCAGGCCGTCCTCTTAGGACGCGACAAAAATGGACGATGACAAGCGCCTGGCGCCGCACAGTACAAACGGCAGAGAGGATGTGGCCGAATCCCCCCATACAGTGACTACTGAAGACGGCGAGCGGCCGAAACCGGTCTGGGCAAAAAAAGACGGGAGGTTTTTAGGCGCAAAATCGGGCCCGAAAAAATGCGGTTTTAGGCGCGAAATCGGCCACCCAAAAATGCGCCTTTTTAGGCCCCGAAATCGACCCGAAAATGCGTTTTTCAGGCCCAGAAATGAAGTTTTCAGGCGCAAAATCGGGGCCCCAAAAATGCTGTTTAAGGCCCGAAATCGACCGAAAATGCGCCTTTTTAGGCCCACAATAGACCCGAGAATGCGTTTTTCACGCCCAGAAATGAGGTTTTTAGGCGCAAAATCGAGCCATAAACCTAAAATGAGGTTTTGAGGTGCAAAATCGGCCCGCAAAATTGCGGTTTTAGGCCCGAAATCGGCCGAAAATGCGCCTTTTTAGGCCATAATTGACCCGAAAATGCGTTTTCAGGCCCAGAAATGAGGTTTTAGGCGCAAAATCGGGCCATAAATCTAAAATGAGGTTTTTCGGCCGAAAATAATCGACCCGAAAATGCGGGCCCAGAAATGAGGTTTTTAGGTGCAAAATCGGGTTTTAAACTCTAAAAGGTTTTGAGGCGCAAAATCGGCCCGCAAAATGCGGTTTTAGGAAATCGGCCGAAAATGCGCCTTTTAGGCCCATAATCGACCGAAAATGCGTTTTTCAGGCCCATGAGGGTTTTAGGCGCAAAATCGGGTTTTAAACCTAAAATCAGGTTTTGAGGCGAAAATCGGCCCGCAAAATGCGGTTATCAGCCGAAAATGCGCCTCTAGGCCCATAATCGCGGAAAATGCGTTTTCAGGCCCAGAAATGAGGTTTTAGGCGCAAAATCGGGCCATAAACCTAAAATGAGGTTTTGAGGCGCAAAATCGGCCCGCGAAAATGCGGTTTTAGGCCCGAAATCGGCCGAAAATGCGCCTTTTTAGGCCCACAATCGACCCGAAAATGCGTGTTTCAGGCCCAGAAATGAGGTTTTTAGGTGCAAAATCGGGCAATAAACCTAAAATGAGATTTTGAGGCGCAAAATCGGCCCGCAAAATTGCGGTTTTAGGCCCGAAATCGGCCGAAAATGCGCCTCTTTAGGCCCACAATCGACCCGAAAATGCGTTTTTCAGGCCCAGAAATGAGGTTTTTAGGCGCAAAATCGGGCCATAAACCTAAAATGAGATTTTGAGGCGCAAAATCGGCCCGCGAAAATGCGGTTTTAGGCCCGAAATCGGCCGAAAATGCGCCTTTTTAGGCCCACAATCGACCCGAAAATGCGTTTTTCAGGCCCAGAAATGAGGTTTTTAGGCGCAAAATCGGGCCATAAACCTAAAATGAGGTTTTAGGCGCGAAATCGGCGCAAAATCGGTTTTCAGGCCCGAAATCGGCCGAAAATGCGCCTATCTAGGCCCACAATCGATCCGAAAATGCGTTTTCAGGCCCAGAAATGAGGTTTTAGCAAAATCGGGCCATAAACCTAAAATGAGGTTTTGAGGCGCAAAATCGGCCCGCAAAAATGCGGTTTTAGGCCCGAAATCGGCCGAAAATGCGCCTTTTTAGGCCCCGAAATCGACCCGAAAATGCGTTTTTCAGGCCCGAAATGAGGTTTTCGGCGCAAAATCGGGCCATAAACCTAAAATGATTTTGAGGCGCAAAATCGGCCCGCGAAAATGCGGTTTTAGGCCCGAAATCGGCCGAAAATGCGCCTTTTAGGCCCATAATCGACCGAAAATGCGTTTTTCAGGCCCCAGAAATGAGGTTTAGGCGCAAAATCGGGCCATAAACCTAAATGAGATTTTGAGGCGCAAAATCGGCCCGCAAAAATGCGGTTTTAGGCCCGAAATCGGCCGAAAATGCGCCTCTCTAGGCCCCTAATCGACCCGAAAATGCGTTTTTCAGGCCCAGAAATGAGGTTTTTAGGCGCAAAATCGGGCCATAAACCTAAAATGAGGTTTTGAGGCGCAAAATCGGCCCGCGAAAATGCGGTTTTAGGCCCGAAATCGGCCGAAAATGCGCCTTTTTAGGCCCACAATCGACCCGAAAATGCGTTTTTCAGGCCCAAAAATGAGGTTTTTCGGCGCAAAATCGGGGCGCCAAAAATGCGGTTTTAGGCCCGAAATCGGCCAAAAATGCGATTTTCACAGGCCGAAAATCGGGCCATAAATACGGTTTTTTAGACGCTGAAATGAGGTTTTTAGGCAAATTCAAATCCAGCGTTCATTCTTCAGCGTTCGTCTTCAGTGGCGCTACTGAAGACGGCGAGCGGCCGAAACCGGGGTCCAACCTTACCGCAAAATGGTTTCAACGTACCCGTGTTTTGTGGCCTGCGAGGGGTTGGAATATAGCGTAGATTACGTCTGTCTCCCGCCTGTTCTGCCGGAACTGTTTTCGGCCGCTCGCCGTCTGGTCAGTAGCGCTACTGAAGACGGCGCGCCGGCCGAAACCGGGGTGACCAACCTTACCTCGAAAATGGTTCAACGTACCCGATTTTGGCCTGCGAGGGTTGGAATATACCGTATATTTCGTCCTCTGGTTCTGCCGGGTCCGGTTTCGGCCGTTCGCCATCTCCTTCAGTGGGCCGTCTTCGGACCACTCGCCACTTGGACAACCGCCGCCGCGGTACAATTGGCGCAGTGACAGTGGGGATGAGTAAAATGGTCCAAAGTGCCACACAAACAGTGACTGGCGACACACGGCGCTACTGAAGACGGCGAGCGGCCGAAACCGATCGATTTCAACAAGATTTCTTACACTCTGAGTTTGTTATCGAGTTGAGCTAGACCTTTGTTGTAATACGGGAATACAATCTGTTGTAGAAATTGCCGTAAACTCTAAATTTTTAATTAACTTCTATTTCAACTACTCGAGTAATTTGTATACCGCTTTTAATCTGGGTTTTTTCCCCTAATAAAATTTGTTTCTATTTGCCGAGCACTCGTACAGCACTGTTATCTCTTGAAGACGTTTATTGAAATCGATATCGATTAATTTGTAATTTTCCGATAAAACGTCGAGTTTTGGGCGACGGCTGGCTACGGATCGGTACCAAAATTTTCTTCCCCCGTAAGTACCACATAAAAGCTTTTTTGTTCGTCCGTTTTTAATTTTTCGTCTTCAGTACTGCAGTTTTCACGTCCCCTTATGTGTGTCTCTCTACCGCCATCTCGCCGTTTCGGTCATTTGCCAGACCGGTTTCGGCCGCTCGCCGTCTTCAGTAGCGGCGTTGTTCTATCGTTTCGTACTGATCCCAAACTGTCGGCTGTCAAATGGTTTTTTTTTTTTTGTAAATGACGTTTTACGCACAGTGTCGGGCCAAAAATACGGTTTTCAGGCCCAAAAAATGAGGTTCTTAAGCGCAAAATCGGCCCAATAATGCGGTTTTAGGCCCATAATCGACCGAAAAATGCGTTTTTTAGGCCCATAAATGAGGTTTTTAGGCGCAAAATCGGCCAAAAGTGCGCCTTTTTAGGCCCATAATCGACCCAAAAATGCGATTTTTAGGCGTAAAATCGGCCCCCAAAAATGCGGTTTTAGGCCGGAAATCGGCCAAAAGTGCGCCTTTTTAGGCCCATAATCGATCCAAAAATGCGTTTTTTAGACCCAGACTCGAGGTTTTTAGACGCAAAATCGGGACCCAAAAACGTGCCTTTTTAGGCCCAAAATCGACCCAAAAATGCGTTTTTCAGGCCCAGAACTGAGGTTTTTAGACGCAAAATCGGGACCCAAAAATGCGGTTTTAGGCCCGAAATCGGCCAAAAGTGCGGCTTCTTAGGCCCATAATCGACCCAAAAATGCGTTTTTCAGGCCCAGAAATGAGGTTTTTAGGCGCAAAATTGGCTCCCAAAAATGCGGTTTTAGACCCGAAATCAACCAAAATGCGGTTTTCAGGCCGAAAATCGGGCCATAAATACGGTTTCTAGATCCTAAAATGAGGTTTTCAGGCGCAAAATCTGCCCAAAAGTGCGGTTTTAGGCCCGAAATCGGCCAAAAGTGCGTCTTTTTAGGCCCATAATCGGGCCATAAATACGGTTTTTAGACCCTAAAATGAGGTTTTTAGGCCCATAATCGACCCGAAAATGAGTTTTTCAGGCCCAGAAATGAGGTTTTTAGGCGCAAAATCGGACCCAAAATGCGGTTTTAGGCCCGAAATCGGCCAAAAGTGCGTCTTTTTAGGCCCGTAATCGACCCAAAAATGCGTTTTTCAGGCCCAGAAATGAGGTTTTAGGAGCAAAATCGGCCAAAATGCGTTTTAGACCCATAATCGACCCAAAATGCGGTTTCAGGCCGAAAATCGGGCCATAAATACGGTTTTTTAGACCGTGAAATTAGGTTTTTAGGCAAATTCAAATCTTAATTTCGGGACACCCCTATATAAGAGATAAGTTCCTCGGGGTTTTTCTCTAGTTTTTAAAAAAATAATTACTTTTATTAAAGCCTCTGGAGGGAATCGTTCGATCATATCGAATATTGCCTGGAATCAGAGTTTTCAAGCCACCGTAATTTTTTTTAAATTTTTTTTATGTTTTTTCAATTAGGGTTGAGCCTTTTTGTTGTTGATTCTTGAGGACGTTCTCGGCACTTTCTCTTCTCGTCCGGATGAGCGGTCTCGTGGTCATCAGAGGCTTTGGCGGTGGCGGCGGCGGCGGCGGTGGCGGATGGACACTAGCCAGGAGACTACTGAAGACGAGGTGGGTCCACACGGCGACGCTGGACCCGGCGTCGGTCCAAGAGGTCAGGATACCCGTACCCTGGGGCCACATAGCAGGCAAGCGGCTGTTATATAATACACTGATTATTTATCACTTATATATCACTTATTATATCACTTATACAGTGGCGGAGGGGGGGGGGGTAGGTCCAGAAAAATGTATCCACCGTCCAACAGTCCATAACTTGCAAACTGATTGTGACTGAGTTGTGTTGAGGTAAAAGTCCAGAATTGAAACAATTTCGAACAACCTACAGTGTGATATATCTTTAAGTTGGACTTTAAACTACACTTTCACCAAAAATTAGATTCAACTCCGTCAATTAGTTTCCAAGTTATGGACTGTTGAACGATGGATACATTTTTTTGGACCACTCTGTATATACGTATATATATATATATATATATATATATATATATATATATATATATATATATATATATATATTCCCGGAGTTGGTCAGATTGTCCCTCGGGATTGTCTGCCTTTTGGGACGTCAGTGAGTGATATAAATCAAATTGCAAATAATTGTCACTATTTCATTGCATTTCCACCATTTCTTGCTTTCTCTCCGAACCACTTCTTCTCCAGTCAATTCTATTCGGGTTGTCCGGAAAATTGATTTTCGGGCGCAAAATCAGCCCAAAAATGCCGTTTTGGGCCCAGAAATGACGCTTTAAGGCCGAAAATTGGCCCAAAAATGCGATTTATAGGTCCAAAATCGGACCAAAAATGCGGTTTTTAGGCCCAAAAATGACACTTTAAGGCCGAAAATCGGCCCAAAAATACGATTTATAGGCCCAAAATCGGACCAAAAATGCGGTTTTTAGGCCCAAAAATGACACTTTAAGGCCGAAAATCGGCCCAAAAATGCGATTTATAGGCCCAAAATCGGCCCAAAAATGCGGTTTTTAGGCCCAAAAATGACACTTTAAGGCCGAAAATTGGCCCAAAAATACGATTTATAGGCCCAAAATCGGCCCAAAAATGCGGTTTTTAGGCCCAAAAATGACACTTTAAGGCCGAAAATTGGCCCAAAAATACGATTTATAGGCCCAAAATCGGCCCAAAATGACACTTTAAGGCCGAAAATCGGCCCAAAAAATGCGATTTATAGGTCCAAAATCGGACCAAAAATGCGGTTTTTAGGCCCAAAAATGACACTTTAAGGCCGAAAATTGGCCCAAAAATACGATTTATAGGCCCAAAATCGGCCCAAAAATGCGGTTTTTAGGCCCAAAATGACTTACGAAAATTGGCCCAAAATGCGATTTATAGGCCCAAAATCGGCCCAAAATGCGGTTTTAGGCCCAAAATGACACTTTAAGGCCGAAAATTGGCCCAAAAATACGATTTATAGGTCCAAAAATGCGGTTTTTAGGCCCAAAATGACACTAGGCCGAAAATTGGCCAAAAATACGATTTATAGGCCCAAAATCGGCCCAAAATGACACTTTAAGGCCGAAAATTGGCCCAAAAATACGATTTATAGGTCCAAAAATGCGGTTTTTAGGCCCAAAAATGACACTTTAAGGCCGAAAATTGGCCCAAAAATACGATTTATAGGTCCCAAAATCGGCCCAAAATGACACTTTAAGGCCGAAAATCCAAAATGCGATTTATAGGTCCAAAATCGGCACAAAATGCGGTTTTAGGCCCAAAAATGACACTTTAACGAAAATCGGCCCAAAAATACGATTTATAGGCCCAAAATCGGCCCAAAAATGCGGTTTTTAGGCCCAAAAATGACACTTTAAGGCCGAAAATTGGCCCAAAAATACGATTTATAGGCCCAAAATCGGCCGAAAAATGAGGTTTTTAGACGCAAAATCGGCCGAAAAATGTGGTTTAAAAAGAAATCAAAAATTTGTTAAATTTCAAATAAGTCTGCCGATTTTACCAAAATTCGGTCAAAAGTGGTCCCTAAGTGATTTACACTTGCCCCTGAAAGTAGAGCTGAAAAATCGGATATTTTTGAAATTTCATAAATGTCCCCCGAATTTGCCCATATTCGGTCCACAAGTGTACACAAGTGAGTTACACTTGCCCCTGAAAGTAGAGCTGAAAAATCGGATATTTTTGAAATTTCATAAATGTCCCCCGAATTTGCCCATATTCGGTCCACAAGTGTACAAAAGTGATTTACACTTGCCCCTGAAAGTAGAGCTGAAAAATCGGATATTTTTGAAATTTCATAAATGTCCCCCGAATTTGCCCATATTCGGTCCACGAGTGTACAAAAGTGAGTTACACTTGCCCCTGAAAGGAGAGCTGAAAAATCGGATATTTTTGAAATTTCATAAATGTCCCCCGAATTTGCCCATATTCGGTCCACAAGTGTACAAAAGTGAGTTACACTTGCCCCTGAAAGTAGAGCTGAAAAATCGGATATTTTTGAAATTTCATAAATGTCCCCCGAATTTGCCCATATTCGGTCCACAAGTGTACAAAAGTGAGTTACACTTGCCCCTGAAAGGAGAGCTGAAAAATCGAAAATTTTCGAAATTTCAAAAATGTCCCCCGAATTTGCCCATATTCGGTCCACAAGTGTACAAAAGTGAGTTACACTTGCCCCTGAAAGGAGAGCTGAAAAATCGGATATTTTTGAAATTTCATAAATGTCCCCCGAATTTGCCCATATTCGGTCCACAAGTGTACAAAAGTGAGTTACACTTGCCCCTGAAAGGAGAGCTGAAAAATCGGATATTTTTGAAATTTCATAAATGTCCCCCGAATTTGCCCATATTCGGTCCACAAGTGTACAAAAGTGAGTTACACTTGCCCCTGAAAGGAGAGCTGAAAAATCGAAAATTTTCGAAATTTCAAAAATGTCCCCCGAATTTGCCCATATTCGGTCCACAAGTGTACAAAAGTGAGTTACACTTGCCCTGAAAGGAGAGCTGAAAAATCGGATATTTTTGAAATTTCAATAAATGTCCCCCGAATTTGCCCATATTCGGTCCACAAGTGTACAAAAGTGAGTTACACTTGCCCCTGAAAGGAGAGCTGAAAAATCGGATATTTTTGAAATTTCATAAATGTCCCCCGAATTTGCCCATATTCGGTCCACAAGTACAAAAGTGAGTTACACTTGCCCCTGAAAGGAGAGCTGAAAAATCGGATTTTTGAAATTTCAAATGTCCCCGAATTTGCCCATATTCGGTCCACAAGTGTACAAAAGTGAGTTACACTTGCCCTAAAAGAAGAGCGAAAAATCGGATATTTTTGAAATTTCATAAATGTCCCCAAATTACCCATATTCGGTCCACAAGTGTACAAAAGTGAGTTACACTTGCCCCTGAAAGTAGAGCTGAAAAATCGGATATTTTTGAAATTTCATAAATGTCCCTCGAATTTGCCCATATTCGGTCCACAAGTGTACAAAAGTGAGTTACACTTGCCCCTGAAAGTAGAGCTGAAAAATCGGATATTTTTGAAATTTCATAAATGTCCCAGATTTACCCATATTCGGTCCACAAATAAAAGTGAGTTACACTTGCCCCTGAAAGTAGAGCTGAAAATCGTTTAAAAAAGATCAAAAATTTTTGAAATTTTTTAATAAATGTCCCCGAATTTGCCCATATTCGGTCCACAAGTGTACAAAAGTGAGTTACACTTGCCCCTGAAAGTAGAGCTGAAAAATCGGATATTTTTGAAATTTCATAAATGTCCCCGAATTTGCCATATTCGTCTAGTGTACAAAAGTGAGTTACACTTGCCCCTGAAAGGAGAGCTGAAAAATCGGATATTTTTGAAATTTCATAAATGTCCCCGAATTTGCCCATATTCGGTCCACAAGTGTACAAAGTGAGTTACACTTGCCCCTAAAAGGAGAGCTGAAAAATCGGATATTTTTGAATTTCTATAAACCCCGAATTTGCCCATATTCGGTCCACAGTGTGCAAAAAGTGAGTTACACTTGCCCCTGAAAGGAGAGCTGAAAAATCGGATATTTTTGAAATTTCATAAATGTCCCCTGAATTTGCCTTATATTCGGTCCACAAGTGTACAAAAGTGAGTTACACTTGCCCTGAAAGGAGAGCTGAAAAATCGGATATTTTGAAATTTCATAAATGTCCCCTGAATTTGCTCCATATTCGGTCCACAAGTGTACAAAAGTGAGTTACCTTGCCCGAAAGTAGAGCTGAAAATCGGATATTTTTGAAATTTCATAAATGTCCCCCGAATTTGCCATATTCGGTCCACAAGTGTACAAAGTGATTGCACTTGCCCCTAAAGGAGAGCTGAAAATCGGATATTTTGAAATTTCATAAATGTCACCGTGCCCATATTCGGTCCACAAGTGTACAAAAGTGAGTTACACTTGCCCCTGAAAGTAGAGCTGAAAAATCGGATATTTTTGAAATTTCATAAATGTCCCGAATTTGCCCATATTCGGTCCACACGAGTGTACAAAAGTGAGTTACACTTGCCCCTGAAAGGAGAGCTGAAAAATCGGATATTTTTGAAATTTCATAAATGTCCCCCGAATTTGCCCATATTCGGTCCACAAGTGTACAAAAGTGAGTTACACTTGCCCTCTGAAAGGAGGCCAAAATCTCCGTCTGCAAAAGCCGTTCTTCGTCCGAAGAAGGTAAAGCTCTGTGCGCGTGTCTCGGAAAGGGATCCTCTATTATCTATCTGTAAATTCCGTACAACCCGATAGAAGAGTTTGGATTTTAATGTTCTGTCGGTGTTGAGTTGACGGTAGGTATCGCGGCGGGTGGTTAAAGCGTTGGTTTGTATTCCAGGTAGGCGGTGGGGTGGCGGGATAGTGTAATCTGCCGTAGTGTGCCCTGGAGGATTGGGGCCGGGTCGGGGGCAGTCTGGAGGTGGCCGCGGGTTTGTGGCGGCCGGGGGCGGCGTGTGGTGTCAATTGACTGGCCGGGGACGGGAGGCTCGTCCGGCTGGCCTCCGCTGCACAACTTCTGCCTGTCGGACGGCGTACTCGGCCTGATCAGGGTGATGGGGGCTGGCGGAGGCCGATGCAGGGCGCGGCTTCGGCGCCCCGTCTCCCTGCTGGCCGCCGGCCTCTGCCCCGAGAGGGTCCGCCCTCGCCCTCCCTGGAGCCACCACCGCCGCCGCCCCCACGCGCCCTGATCCGCCGGCTGTCCTGCCCCGCCCCTGCCCGCCCGTCACCTTCGACCTCCTGGGAGGAGGCCCACTGGGAGCGCATCGCCGGCCGGGTCTCCTGCCCGACGGTCGTCATCGGCTACGGCCCTCCCGGCCCTCCTCCTGCCTCCTCCGCCGCGTCCCCTCCTCCCGTTTCCTCACCCTCCACGACCGCCACAGGGACCGCCCCGACGCGATCGTCCCCCTTCTATTGGACTTCTTCGACGGATTCAAGTAATCTTTTGTATATATTTTATTTTGAAAAATAAATCCTTTTTTTTTATTCAACTACCAATATCCGTCTATCGTCCACAGACTTAACGTCTATAAGAAAAATATTTGCAATTTGATTTCACTTAAGAGAGGGCACAAACCCATCAGCGATCAGGGATCGGTAAACGTCCATCTGTAGAACAACGGGCCATCAAACGGGGTCTTCCAGAAAGATCACGGAATTCCAAATAGGCTTTAAGAAGAAGCGGTTTGAAAACAGCACGGCAGTTAGAAGGGCCCGTCCTTCGGTACGCCGCCTATATCAGTGCCCTAACGGCACGCGAAATTACAGCACAATTGGATTAACCGAAGGCTCGGGAAACGTTATTTTAGGAAGAAAACTGCGCTTTTTAGGACCGAAATTGACCCAAAACTGCGGTCCTTAGGCGCAAAATTGGCCCAAAAATTCGCTCCTTGGGCCCACAAATGAGGCTTTGACGCCCAAAATTTGTTAAAATACGCGCAAAATCGGCCCAAAACTACGGTTTTTAGGCCACTAAATAAGGTTTTAAGGCCCCAAATCGGACCGAAATTGCGGTTTTTAGGCCCAAAAATTAGATTTCTAGGCCAAAAGTGCGGTTTTTGGGCGCAAAATTGGGCCAAAAATGCTGTTTTTAGGACGAAAAATGATTTTTTAGGTGAAAAATCAGCCCGAAAATGGTTTTAGGCTCAAAATTGTTTTTTTTGAGAAAATCATCCAAAATGCGGTTTTGTAGGCGCAAAATACTCCAAAAAGTAGTTTTTAGGCCTGTAAATAGGCCCACTTATGTGGTTTATAGGCCCAAAGTCGGCCCAAGAATGGGTTTTGTAAGCCAAACGGGCAAACATGAGGTCTGTAAGGGCCAACAGCAACTAAGAGCGTCTCCTATTCTGTCTTAGAAGCGGAGTTATTGGGACAAAAACTCACCGGGCCCCCGTTAATATTTATCGCACAGATACGTCCTCTCGTGTGCTGTTAGGGCTCTATAAGGGCTCCAAATAGCATCAGAGAACGCCCTCCTATCTGTCTTAGAAGCGGAGTTATTGACAAAAAACTTCTCACCGGCCCCCCGTTAATCTCACAGATATGTCCTCTCGTGTGCTGTTAGGGCTCTATAAGGGCTCCAAATAGCAACTAAGAGCGCCCTCCTATCTGTCTTAGAAGCGGAGTTATTGACCAAAAACTTCTCACCGGTCCCCCGTTAATCGCACAGATACGTCCTCTCGTGTGCTGTTAGGGCTCTATAAGGGCTCCAAATAGCAACAGAGAGCGCCCTCCTATCTGTCTTAGAAGCGGAGTTATTGACCAAAAACTTCTCACCGGCCCCCCGTTAATCGCACAGATACGTCCTCTCGTGTGCTGTTAGGGCTCTATAAGGGCTCCAAATAGCAACTAAGAGCGCCCTCCTATCTGTCTTAGAAGCGGAGTTATTGACAAAAAACTTCTCACCGGCTTAATATTTATCGCACAGATACGTCCTCTCGTGTGCTGTTAGGGCTCTATAAGGGCTCCAAATAGCAACTGAGAACGCCCTCCTATCTGTCTTAGAAGCGGAGTTATTGACCAAAAACTTCTCACCGGCCCCCCGTTAATCTCACAGATATGTCCTCTCGTGTGCTGTTAGGGCTCTATAAGGGCTCCAAATAGCAACTAAGAACGCCCTCCTATCTGTCTTAGAAGCGGAGTTATTGACAAAAAACTTCTCACCGGCCCCCCGTTAATCTCACAGATATGTCCTCTCGTGTGCTTTTAGGGCTCTATAAGGGCTCCAAATAGCAACTAAGAGCGCCCTCCTATCTGTCTTAGAAGCGGAGTTATTGACAAAAACTTCTCACCGGCCCCCCGTTAATCTCACAGATATGTCCTCTCGTGTGCTGTTAGGGCTCTATAAGGGCTCCAAATAGCAACTAAGAGCGCCCTCCTATCTGTCTTAGAAGCGGAGTTATTGACAAAAACTTCTCACCGGCCCCCGTTAATCTCACAGATATGTCCTCTCGTGTGCTGTTAGGGCTCTATAAGGGCTCCAAATAGCAACTAAGAGCGCCCTCCTATCTGTCTTAGAAGCGGAGTTATTGACAAAAACTTCTCACCGGCCCCCGTTAATCTCACAGATATGTCCTCTCGTGTGCTGTTAGGGCTCTATAAGGGCTCCAAATAGCAACTAAGAACGCCCTCCTATCTGTCTTAGAAGCGGAGTTATTGACCAAAAACTTCTCACCGGCCCCCCGTTAATCTCACAGATATGTCCTCTCGTGTGCTGTTAGGGCTCTATAAGGGCTCCAAATAGCAACTAAGAGCGCCCTCCTATCTGTCTTAGAAGCGGAGTTATTGACCAAAAACTTCTCACCGGCCCCCCGTTAATCTCACATATATCCTCCTCGTGTGCTGTTAGGGCTCTATAAGGGCTCCAAATAGCAACTAAGAGCGCCCTCCTATCTGTCTTAGAAGCGGAGTTATTGACCAAAAACTTCTCACCGGCCCCCGTTAATCTCACAGATATGTCCTCTCGTGTGCTGTTAGGGCTCTATAAGGGCTCCAAATAGCAACTAAGAACGCCCTCCTATCTGTCTTAGAAGCGGAGTTATTGACCAAAAACTTCTCACCGGCCCCCCGTTAATCTCACAGATATGTCCTCTCGTGTGCTGTTAGGGCTCTATAAGGGCTCCAAATAGCAACTAAGAGCGCCCTCCTATCTGTCTTAGAAGCGGAGTTATTGACCAAAAACTTCTCACCGGCCCCCCGTTAATCTCACAGATATGTCCTCTCGTGTGCTGTTAGGGCTCTATAAGGGCTCCAAATAGCAACTAAGAGCGCCCTCCTATCTGTCTTAGAAGTGGAGTTATTGACCAAAAACTTCTCACCGGCTCCCCGTTAATCTCACAGATATGTCCTCTCGTGTGCTGTTAGGGCTCTATAAGGGCTCCAAATAGCAACTAAGAACGCCCTCCTATCTGTCTTAGAAGCGGAGTTATTGACAAAAAACTTCTCACCGGTCCCCCGTTAATCTCACAGATATGTCCTCTCGTGTGCTGTTAGGGCTCTATAAGGGCTCCAAATAGCAACTAAGAGCGCCCTCCTATCTGTCTTAGAAGCGGAGTTATTGACAAAAAACTTCTCACCGGCCCCCCGTTAATCTCACAGATATGTCCTCTCGTGTGCTGTTAGGGCTCTATAAGGGCTCCAAATAGCAACTAAGAACGCCCTCCTATCTGTCTTAGAAGCGGAGTTATTGACAAAAAACCTCTCACCGGACCCCCGTTAATCTCACAGATATGTCCTCTCGTGTGCTGTTAGGGCTCTATAAGGGCTCCAAATAGCAACTAAGAACGCCCTCCTATCTGTCTTAGAAGCGGAGTTATTGACAAAAAACTTCTCACCGGCCCCCCGTTAATCTCACAGATATGTCCTCTCGTGTGCTGTTAGGGCTCTATAAGGGCTCCAAATAGCAACTAAGAACGCCCTCCTATCTGTCTTAGAAGCGGAGTTATTGACAAAACTCACCGGCCCCCGGTTAATCTCTACAGATATGTCCTCGTGTGCTGTTAGGGCTCTATAAGGGCTCCAAATAGCAACTAAGAACGCCCTCCTATCTGTCTTAGAAGCGGAGTTATTGACAAAAAACTTCTCACCGGCCCCCCGTTAATCTCACAGATATGTCCTCTCGTGTGCTGTTAGGGCTCTATAAGGGCTCCAAATAGCAACTAAGAACGCCCTCCTATCTGTCTTAGAAGCGGAGTTATTGACCAAAAACTTCTCACCGGCCCCCGTTAATCTCACAGATATGTCCTCTCGTGTGCTGTTAGGGCTCTATAAGGGCTCCAAATAGCAACTAAGAACGCCCTCCTATCTGTCTTAGAAGCGGAGTTATTGACCAAAAACTTCTCACCGGCCCCTCGTTAATCTCACAGATATGTCCTCTCGTGTGCTGATAGGGCTCTATAAGGGCTGCAAATAGCAACTAAGAGCGCCCTCCTATCTGTCTTAGAAGCGGAGTTATTCACAAAAAACTTCTCACCGGGCCCCCGTTAATCGCACAGATACGTCCTCTCGTGTGCTGTTAGGGCTCTATAAGGGCTCCAAATAGCATCAGAGAACGCCCTCCTATCTGTCTTAGAAGCGGAGTTATTGACAAAAAACTTCTCACCGGCCCCCCGTTAATCGCACAGATACGTCCTCTCGTGTGCTGATAGGGCTCTATAAGGGCTGCAAATAGCAACTAAGAGCGCCCTCCTATCTGTCTTAGAAGCGGAGTTATTCACAAAAAACTTCTCACCGGGCCCCCGTTAATCGCACAGATACGTCCTCTCGTGTGCTTATAGGGCTCTATAAGGGCTGCAAATAGCATCAGAGAACGCCCTCCTATCTGTCTTAGAACGGGAGTTATTGACAAAAAACTTCTCCCCGGCTTAATATTTATCGCACAGATACGTCCTCTCGTGTGCTATAAGGGCTCCAAATAGCAACTAAGAGCGCCCTCCTATCTGTCTTAGAAGCGGAGTTATTGACCAAAAACTTCTCACCGGCCCCCGTTAATCTCACAGATATGTCCTCTCGTGTGCTGTTAGGGCTCTATAAGGGCTCCAAATAGCAACTAAGAGCGCCCTCCTATCTGTCTTAGAAGCGGAGTTATTGACCAAAAACTTCTCACCGGTCCCCCGTTAATCTCACAGATATGTCCTCTCGTGTGCTGTTAGGGCTCTATAAGGGCTCCAAATAGCAACTAAGAACGCCCTCCTATCTGTCTTAGAAGCGGAGTTATTGACCAAAAACTTCTCACCGGCCCCACAGATACGTCCTCTCGTGTGCTGTTAGGGCTCTATAAGGGCTCCAAATAGCAACTAAGAGCGCCTCTCCTATTCTTAGAAGCGGAGTTATTGACCAAAAACTTCTCACCGGCCCCCCGTTAATCTCACAGATATGTCCTCTCGTGTGCTGTTAGGGCTCTATAAGGGCTCCAAATAGCAACTAAGAGCGCCCTCCTATCTGTCTTAGAAGCGGAGTTATTGACCAAAAACTTCTCACCGGTCCCCCGTTAATCTCACAGATATGTCCTCTCGTGTGCTGTTAGGGCTCTATAAGGGCTCCAAATAGCAACTAAGAGCGCCCTCCTATCTGTCTTAGAAGCGGAGTTATTGACAAAAACTTCTCACCGGTCCCCCGTTAATCTCACAGATATGTCCTCTCGTGTGCTGTTAGGGCTCTATAAGGGCTCCAAATAGCAACTAAGAGCGGCCTCCTATCTGTCTTAGAAGCGGAGTTATTGACCAAAAACTTCTCACCGGCCCCCCGTTAATCTCACAGATATGTCCTCTCGTGTGCTGTTAGGGCTCTATAAGGGCTCCAAATAGCAACTAAGAGCGCCCTCCTATCTGTCTTAGAAGCGGAGTTATTGACCAAAAACTTCTCACCGGCCCCCGTTAATCTCACAGATATGTCCTCTCGTGTGCTGTTAGGGCTCTATAAGGGCTCCAAATAGCAACTAAGAGCGCCCTCCTATCTGTCTTAGAAGCGGAGTTATTGACCAAAACTTCTCACCGGCCCCTGTTAATCTACACAGATATGTCCTCTCGTGTGCTGTTAGGCTCTATAAGGGCTCCAAATAGCAACTAAGAGCGCCCTCCTATCTGTCTTAGAAGCGGAGTTATTGACCAAAAACTTCTCACCGGTCCCCCGTTAATCTTACAGATATGTCCTCTCGTGTGCTGTTAGGGCTCTATGGGCTCAGTAGCACTGAGAGCGCCCTCCTATCTGTCTTAGAAGCGGAGTTATTGACAAAAACTTCTCACCGGCCCCCGTTAATCTCACAGATATGTCCTCTCGTGTGCTGTTAGGGCTCTATAAGGGCTCCAAATAGCAACTAAGAGCGCCCTCCTATCTGTCTTAGAAGCGGAGTTATTGACCAAAAACTTCTCACCGGCCCCCCGTTAATCTCACAGATATGTCCTCTCGTGTGCTGTTAGGGCTCTATAAGGGCTCCAAATAGCAACTAAGAGCGCCCTCCTATCTGTCTTAGAAGCGGAGTTATTGACCAAAAACTTCTCACCGGCCCCCCGTTAATCTCACAGATATGTCCTCTCGTGTGCTGTTAGGGCTCTATAAGGGCTCCAAATAGCAACTAAGAGCGCCCTCCTATCTGTCTTAGAAGCGGAGTTATTGACCAAAAACTTCTCACCGGCCCCCCGTTAATCTCACAGATATGTCCTCTCGTGTGCTGTTAGGGCTCTATAAGGGCTCCAAATAGCAACTAAGAGCGGCCTCCTATCTGTCTTAGAAGCGGAGTTATTGACCAAAAACTTCTCACCGGTCCCCCGTTAATCTCACAGATATGTCCTCTCGTGTGCTGTTAGGGCTCTATAAGGGCTCCAAATAGCAACTAAGAGCGCCCTCCTATCTGTCTTAGAAGCGGAGTTATTGACCAAAAACTTCTCACCGGTCCCCCGTTAATCTCACAGATATGTCCTCTCGTGTGCTGTTAGGGCTCTATAAGGGCTCCAAATAGCAACTAAGAGCGCCCTCCTATCTGTCTTAGAAGCGGAGTTATTGACAAAAAACTTCTCACCGGCCCCCCGTTAATCTCACAGATATGTCCTCTCGTGTGCTGTTAGGGCTCTATAAGGGCTCCAAATAGCAACTAAGAGCGCCCTCCTATCTGTCTTAGAAGCGGAGTTATTGACCAAAAACTTCTCACCGGCCCCTGTTAATCTCATACAGTACGTAACTGAACGAAG
>JACDQD010000030.1:122500-158392 GCA_019843655.1 Lethocerus indicus | reverse complement strand
GGTCAATATGCAGGATGGATTGTCGAAATTTTGTAGATAAACCTTTTGTCCTTTAGTGTTCTCCAGCCCTCTGACAGGTAAAAGTCCACAGAGGGGAGTTAAGTCCGTGTCACCTCTACCGGCCCTTTATCCATCTTCCCGGTTGGATTTTCCATCGATAAGCCCTATATAAACAACGCTTTGTATATGGCCGCGATTGCCAGAACTATAAAACATCACTAAAAATTAGACGATTCCATCAATTAGTTTCAAGTTATGGACTTAAATAGTGGATACATTTTTTGGACCACCTGGATGTGATATATATATATATATATATATATATATATATATATATATATATATATATATAATCGCCACTTGGGTGCGGGGATTGTTTTTTGGTTTAAACTGATACAAATTTAGCATTGGGCCCTAAATAGGTTCTAACATCTTGTGGTTCTAAAACCTAGGTTGCCAAACTATTATTTTCATAGACCGATATTTTCAAATTCAAAATGGTTCCGGTCGATCCTGCAACTAAATTTCTACAGTTCAGTACGAAATTGAAAAAATTATATTGGTTTTCGCAGATTGTGTACCGTCCGTCTCCTATTCCTCTCGCCGGTTCTGGGGGTTTTCGGCGGCTCGCCGTCTTCAGTAGCGCTTTGTGTGTCGGCCACTTTTGGCACTTGGGGTGGAGGGGGGCCTCACCTCAATCGTTGCACTGGGTCAAATCCGGTACGCCGAAGAAGTCCGTCGGACTGTCGACAGATGGCGCGTGTGACAGATGTGGCCATGTTACAGTGTATGGGGAGCGCGACCGGCGTTTAACGGGCACGTCGGTATGACGTAAAAGCGATTAATATAGGAGGAGTAATTAGCTGAATGGGCTTTATGGGGAGGGGAGGGGGGATAAGGGATGAGGGATGATCGGGCCCTGGGGTTGTTGGTCGCCCCGTAGACCGATAAAGTATCAAAACCGATATCGGCCGGCAGAACCGCTGAAATGAGAATACGGCGACGGAATTTATGGCGAGACGCCGAAACAAATATTTAGAAAAACTCGTATTACACGACAGCCGATCATCTCTAAATTGCTCTACTATATATATATATATATATATATATATATATATATATATATATATATAGAGTATTCATTTTAAATTGCCTCCCTACTCTACCGCCACACACTACCGGAAATTTCGTTTAAAAACGTTAAAATTAGACTGAAACGCGTTTAAAACTCTAGAGGAAGCCCTAAAATGCCTTTTTTAAAAAGTCGAAATAAGGCCAAAAAACAGTTTGGAAACGCGAAAAGAAGCACAAAAACGTGTTTAAAATGTCACAATTAGCCCAAAACTCGAGCAGAAAAACCTCGCATATATAAACGCTTGAGGCAGCCCTAAAATGCCTTTGAAAACGTCAAAATAAGGGTTGAAAACGTTTAAAAGAAATGCAGTAAAATACATTTAAGAGCGTCAACGGAAGCAATAAAATTCACACCGGACGCGTTCAGAAACGCTGAATACAAAAGCGTTTAAAACCCTCAAGAAGCACTAAAATTGGTAGAAAAAATTTATTGAAATTTCAAAAGTCCCCCTATTTTGCCAAATTCACACCGCAAGTGTCCCAAAAGTGAGTTACACTTGCCCTTTGAAAGGAGAGCTGAAAAATCGAAAATTTTATAAGGGAAATCTCCGACGGGGTTCGTCGATTCCGATGCCGGTTTCACCCCCAAAACGCCCCGGCCAAAAGTAACAATTTTCTACTCTTCCCGATAGAAGACATGTGGAAATGATGAGCCCATCCTATATTAGATGATCATGTCCCAGGACGCTGGGGGATGATAAACGCTTGGGTGGGTATATATATATATATATATATATATAGAGAGAGAGAGAGAGAGAGAGAGGGCGGTACCAACTTTCTCTTTTCGTCGTTAAAAACTTCCAGGTCCAGGTCATTGAGGGTGGAGGGGGTGGTTGGGGGAGGGGGTTGCTCCAGGTCCCGATCTGTCTCGCGGCCCTCACCACCCTCCCTCCCACTCCCTCCACCACCCCGGAATAAAAGTTTTTCCATAAAACGGTCCTGAGGATGAAAAGGAGGAAGAGTTGGGGACAAAGAGACTTTTCCAACCCTCTGTCTAGGGACTAGGGATGATGGTGGGGGTGAGGGGGTCGACTTAAGCCCCAGACAGAAAGAGCATCTTGACACAACTGTTGTATTATCTTTTAAATGTTTCACCATTTAAACCACACACAAATGTAAAATAGAACGGGGCGAAATTGATGTTTTAAAAGAGAATCAGTACTACTAGTGCTGGAAACTTTTCTTCAATTATATATATATATATATATATATATATATATATATATATATATATATATTAATGAAAACCTGGGGCTTATACTGATGTCTAAACAACATGTCATGAACGGGGAAGAAAATCGAAGAAAACTGTGTTATTTCATCCCCCGCATATTGGTTTTTTCTCCACCATCTCACTTTATAATATATATTAGGTCCAAAAGTAATCGACAATTTGATAAGAATTGATAAGATATTTGGTCTTGATGAGTTTCCTCAAGAGGGGAAATCTTGCTGAAAAAGTGGCTATATATATATATATATATATATATATATATATATATATATATATATATATAATTATAAAATGATTAATGAAATAAGTAAATAAAAGATATACCCTATGTCGTGGCGTAGGGTACGCAAAAAATCAAAAAAAAAGTGGCAACAGTAGCTAGGGGCGGAGGGGCCGTGAAGCCATAATTTTACCCCTTTAAAACAATTTAATTTGCATGAAAACCAATCTAAAAATTCAACGCTTCCCAATTAAGCCGGCCTGTCTTGTGTCCGTGGCGTGGGCGGGACCGAATAAACCCTTAATTTACTACCCCTATTCTATTGGGCAACTAAATAATTGCGGATTTATCCTCTCGCCACCCCCACCCCCACCCCCAGCAATATATCGAGGTTTTTGCTGTATCCGAGAAACACATTTCAGACGGTTTTTTCAACCCCTTTTTACGGTGATACAATCGGGCAGCCCCCTATCAAAAATACAAATACAATTTATTAAAACTAGATTTTATATTTGTATCAGGAAAAGAAAATACGGGGGAGAAGAAGGAAAATGTAAATTTTTCCCTGATCTGTTTGACCCACCCCAAGCCCCCGCCACTGGTTCCAACTGAAAATATCAATTTTCCAGGAAAAAGAAAATAGAAACAGGGGGTTAGCACGAAAATTGTCGCCGTAAAATAACTCCCCCGGGGTCCTCTTCCTTCTCCCAGTGTAAGTGACTGTAATTTCACGAAAAATAGGGTTTTGGCGCATTGGCGCAGAATTGGGGTTGTTGGTTGTTGGGGTTGTTTGGGGGTGGGGCTGTAGCGGACCGAAGCAATACATCATCCATCCCATCCCCTAGCAATGTCTGTTAGCTACCCGACCAACCCCCCCAACCCCTCTGTTCTGGCCAACCCTCCTGCCACCCCCCTCAATTTTCGTGGGATTATTATCACTGTAGGGATTATCGGACGAGGTCCCCCGGTTATTTATCTATTGTGTATAAATAACTTCACACCCACCACCCCTATCAACGAAACCACCCCCATCGCTTTGGCTAAAAGATAACAATCTCGAAGGGGTGAGTGGTGGGCTGGGGGTGGTAAAATTGGCCCAAATTTTGGGCCTGAAACCGCATTTTGAACTGATTCTGTGCCCCGAAATCCGAGTTTACGGGACGATTCAGCACCCAGAAACCCCTATTTGAAACTTAAAACAGAATTTTCGCCAATTTTTCGCCCGAAAACCTATTTATGAACCTAAAAACCGCATTTTGGACCCGATTTTATTTCAGCATTTTCCTATTTTGGCCTGCATTTTGGTCTAAAACAGAATTTTCTACCGATTTTGCGCCTAAAATCCCTATTTTGGGTCTAAAACTGCATTTTGGACCCGATTTTACGCCTAAAGAACCCATTTTTTGACCCGATTTTCCGTCTAAAACCGAATTTTCGGCCGATTTTGCGCCTAAAAACCTCATTTTTCTGCCGATTTTGCGCCTAAAAACCTCATTTTTCTGCCGATTTTGCGCCTAAAAAGCGCATTTCGGGTCTAAAGACTGCATTTTGGACCCGATTTTACGCCTAAAGAACCCATTTTTGGCCCGATATTGCGTCTAGAAACAGAATTTTCGGGCCGATTTTGAGCCTAAAAACCTCATTTTTGTGCCAGAAGTGTGTACAGAAGTATAATTTTCTACGGATCTTTTCATGAAAACGGCATCAAAATAGCGCGGTACCGAAAAAGCCGATAATAAGTTTCGTTTCAGAACACCGAACGATATTTACTATCGTGAAGGCAAATATAAATTTTACGTCCTATATATATATATATATATATATATATGTAGCGAAAATACATATTCGTTTATTTCAGGCTATTTCAGTATAGGAAAGGGGTAATTTTTCAAAACGCCCAGAAAGAACGCCCCCCAACCCTATTACATATTCCCGGTAGTTTAACAACCTGTCTCGCCTCGTATAATACATGTACACGCATATATATGTGTGTATGTATGTACGTATAAGTAGGACTTTAACGACTGGGCTATAAAGTCAGGGTGGTTGGTGGGGTGGGGGCGTTTCTCCAGTGGCGTTAATAACGCGGGCCGACAAAACGAAAACACTTTAAATGTAAATTAATCCAAGACACAAATTTATGCCCCCTCCGAATGCGGTCGTCTGGCGGGGTTGAGAGGGGGCGCGGCCTTCTTCTCCGTTTTCAGAAAGTTACGATGCCCGTCTACCGCTACCAGTGCCAAAATTTATTCTATCCCCGCGGAAATTGGTCCAAATTATCGAACCGGGGTTGGGGTTGGGCTAACATCGCGAGAAACCCCCACCCCCGGTCTTGTGGTTTACGACAGTTTGTTTGGTCGGTTCTCTAGTTTTGAGTTCGGTAGAGAGCCAAAAAGCTTCTGGAGAGTTTTTTTTGGGGGTGAGAAGCTGGGGAAAATTTATACGATCCGGGGCATATATATTGCGTCCGAGAAAGAATCCCGTGATAGAAAGTGAGGAATTATCGGAAGTATTATTATTAAAATTTTTTATTTTTTTTTACTTTCACCGACCCTCGCGACAGCATATCATGTTGGGGAGACGGCGAACGGCTGTGGCGAAAGTATGACGTCACAGACAGGGGGTATGACGTCACTACGCTTCGACTGACGTCACGTCTATTTCTAAAACCCTCCCCCGGGTAAACGTTTATTCGATACAATAACCAATTACCACAATTACCCTGAGTAGAGTGAACAGATTGAAATAAAAGTCGCCCTTATAACGGTTTTGAGGTTTAAAATCGATTATTGACCGATAATAATCGGCCCTTCCCATTTCCGTTTCCGGCCGATTTTTGGGAGGGGGATGTCCTTTAAGGGTAGTGATTTACTTCCGGCAAAGGGTCACTTAATGATCCTCTCAACGGCCCTAAGCACTGGGAGAAGTGCAGAAGAACTTATTGAAGTTTCAACCCACCCCTTCCCCCTCGTATTAACTTAGAGACACAACCAATTGACCGGGGATTATTACAGTGTAAAAAATTAATTGAAACAATAAATTGTAGGGGATAAAACCGTCTGTTTATTTAGTCGGTGGCAGCATTAGACAGTATATTATGTAGCGGAGATTGAACGACTGTGACGTCACAGCCCGTGGTGAGAAGGGGCGGTATGACGTCACTACTCGCTTGTACAGCCGTTTGAGTTACGAAACGTCGCCGAAACGTACGACGAATACAAAAATACATTTTTAATATACACACACCGCCGACTAAAATAAAAAAAATGTATCCCTTTTTCGTGACGGTAAACCGGTCTAGGTACGATGAAAACGACTGCCCTTCTCTCCAGTTGCAGTTTGATTTATGTCTTCAATTAAAACCGTGGCCCTAAGGAAGGGGTGGGGGAGAGGGGCCCTTCATAAATCTTTGCTCGCGAAATTCTCTTTTTTCCTCCCCCTCCTCCTTCTTACGCCCCTGAATTTAGCGTTAAAATATAATACACATATAACAGGGTGGGGAGAGGGGGGGGTAGGGGCGAACAAAGACGAATAAGAAACGTAAAAGGGGAAAGGTCGTAATTCAATCTCCAGAGACTCTGGAATTGTTGCCTTTCTGTTCCTTATCCCTTCTTTCTTCTCGCCTGTCTTTTTTCCCACCCCCCAACCTCTTCGTACGCTCTCGAGGGTAGGGTGGGAGGCGAAATTAATTTATACGTTTCATTTTGATATTTATGCAATATATATATATATATATATATATATATATATATATATATATATATACACGTATATGCCCAACAGCCGCGAAATTGGACTCGATTTCATAACTCGAACAGAGTTTGTTATGGGCCGGGGGGTTGGGGCGCTCTTTTAATTTCATTCGAAAATTTCAAACTCTTCTTTTCTACAAGTATTAATTAATTTTCTTTTTTCATTACAAATTGCGGTTCAACGAGATTTTTATTTTTTCTTATATATATATATATATATATATATATATATATATATATATATATATATATATATATATGTTATAGGAGTTCTGCGGAGACAACTATTTGTATATAATTACCCTGAAAGTAAATTTTAATCATTAGAATTGTCAATTCGAGTTAGGCGATCCGAAAGATTCGTGAAAATTATCTCGATATTGATTTTCTGATAGAAAAGAAAGAATTTCGTAATGATTCGAGATTAATTCTTTTGTTTCGGCTGCTCGCCGTCTTCAGTAGCGCTCTGTTGTTGTTAGTAGCAGTCATTTTTGGCACTCTGATCTCCATTTTTGTTGAGAATTTTAACAATAAATATTACGAGCGTACAATAAATTCTCGAAGAATGTAAATATTATAGGGTGCACCCCCACCCCCGGAAGTAATCTCGACGTTTCCACTTCGGAATTCAGTTTATTTTGCCGAAAAAAAAAAAAATGAAACTTTTCCTCTCTTGAAACCCGGTTTTTGTTCGGGCCGTTCGCCGTCTTCAGTAGCGCTGCGCTGTCGGCCGTCCGACTTTCGTCCCAGAGCAATTAATTGCTCCGACTCTTTCGACAGGTACAAGGGGTGGCGGTGTGACGAAAATTAGTGCCGATGGCGCGCGGCGCTACTGAAGACGGCGAACGGCCCGAACAAACACACGGCTAGATGCCACTAAACGGGTATTTTAAGGTAATTTTTTTACCACTTGTATATATATATATATATATATATATATATATATATATATATATATATATATATATATTGACAGGCGCTTTACCCTAGCACTTTGGTTGTGACCTTTGACCATGAACCTCCTCCTCCTCCACGTGGCGGATAGTAATCGTAATCCGCCGTAAAATGTGTCGATTTTCCCGGTGTCAGAAATACGGACTTGGGAATTTTCGGGATGGGTCGTAAAGCCCCCTGAAACCACCCCGGCAGGGGTAGTAATGGCCTGGAGGACAGACCTCCCCATTGGCATTATATTATAGGACCTACCTCCTGCCGGGGAGGAGGTAATCTCAGGGCGATGGGCATCGCGACAAATCCCAATCTCTCCTTCCCTAAGCCCCCGTACCACCCTCCATTTTTATATTTGCCCCTTTGTAGGGGTCGTCAAATGTCCACCCCTATCCGTCCTGCCGGTCCTGCTCCCAGCACGCAGGTTACCTGGCGGGACTTTGGGATAGAATTGGAGCATAGATTTTGGCCAAAACTTGGGGTGGGGAAAAATATTGTATAACGCGCCCTTAAAGAGAAATAGTCTTTCCGAGGGAGAACATCCCCTAGTCGTCGTTTGATGACGCTTCAACATAACTGTTTTGTGGCCTGCGAAGGGAGTTATAACGTAGATTACGGTCTCCTGTATCGCCCCTGATCGGGGTTTTGTCTGTCGGGCCGTTCGCCGTCTTCAGTAGCGCTCTGTCGTCAATCAGCCTATAAACTTCTGTCTATAATAAAGAGACAGTGCAGAGTGAGGATGATACCCGATAAACATCCAACAGAGTGCCCTGACAGTGACTACTGAAGACGGCGAGGCCCGATAAAACGGGGTCCAGCAGAGAGGAGAAAGAAACACACGAATCGCCACGACCCCGGTTATTCGGCCTCTCGCCGTCTTCAGTAGTGCCGTGTCAGTTTTGGCGGAAAATCGGCCCGAAAATACGGTTTATGCGCAAAATCGGCCCGAAATGGGTCCTTAGGCGTACAACCGGGTCCAAAATGCAGTTTTACACCCAAAATGCGCTTTTAGGCGTTTTATTAAAATCGGCCCAAAAAGGTTTTAGGCGCAAAACGGCCCGAATATTCGGTGTTTTAGTTGCAAATCGCCCGAAAATGGTTCGGTCCTAAGGCGTAGAACCGGGACCAAAATGCAGTTTTAGACCCAAAATACGCTTTTAGGCTCAAAATCGGCCAAAAATGCGGTTTCAGTAGGCCCAAATGGGGTTTTGGGCATAAAATCGGCCAAAAATACGGTTTTAACCCAAAATGGGGTCGACTTAAAATTGGCCAAAAATGCAGTTTTTAAGCGCAAAATGGGGTTTGGGCAAAATCTGCCCAAAAAGATTTTGGCCCAAAAATGCGGTTTTAGGCGCAAAATCGGCAGTTTTAACAAAGATTCGGATTATAGGCGCAAAATCGGCCTAAAAATGCGGTTTTAGGCGCAAAATCGGCCCGAAAATGGGGTCTTTAGGCGTAAAATCGGTTCCAAAATGCAGTTTTTAGACCCAAAATGCGCTTTTAGGCGCAAAATCGGCCCAAAATGGGGTCTTTAGGCAGTAGCACAGGCATAGGAGAAAACGGTCACGGAACAGTTTCTACCGAAATTCGACCGGATATGATGAGAAACATAAACCTAATTTTCGCGGTACACTATTCCGGAACACCTCTCCCCTCTCCACCCCTCCCCCACCGTTATTTTGTGAGGAATAAAGAAACGGAACAGAGGGTGGGAGAGTGGACTAAAAAAGTGTGTCCCCCGGGATAGGAGTTCCCCGGGGATTATCGGGATAGGCTACTCGGTGCGGCTGGTCTCTCGGCAAAGTGACATTAAATACCTGGACGTTATCTGTATAGAGGGGTAGGGGAGGGGGGGGCACAAACCGCATTATGCAAATCCGATTTGTGGGGGTTCGATGGGAAGGGGGCGGGGTGACCACACGGCCATCCCTGGGTTAGGGTAGCAGGGGATGTGATGACCCCCCACCCCCCCATCAACTACTAATTCCAACTTAATTCTCGGCCGATTATAACCCCACTCGATTATAACCTCCCTATAACCCCTAAACCACCCCGGGCGTTATCGCACCGGGCCTTTGACTAATGGACAGGGGCGAGTTGTTTGAACTCGCTTAAACTCATCGTTTTATATAACCATTTATGTGATAAGTCGCAAAATATAAGAAACCCTCTGGTGGGAGGGGGTTGGGAACCGCGAAAAATTGAGGACTACTGAAGACATCTCCGAGAAGCGTTGATTAAAAATAATTGCGTTTCTGTCTCCTCTCTCGCTGTGGTTTGCCCCGGACCACGGTTTTTTCCGGCCGCTCGCCATCTTCAGTAGTCACTGTTGGGGCACTTCGGCACGTTTTTCAGGGGTTGAGATGGGGCAATCTACACTGCACTGTGTCACTGTATCACTCGTACTGTGGTGACAGTGACTGACACGGCGCTACTGAAGATGGCGAACGGCCCGAAAACCTCCACCCCCTGCCCCTCTCACTCTGTCCCCGGAAACTCTGTACTACGGTAGAACGGTCGCCGGAAAACCGAAATTTCCCCAACCCCAGGGTGGGGGGCCGCCTGTCTGGAAAATCCGCCGACGCCACTTTTCACCCCCGCTTCCACCATCCACCACCCCCGCCCCACCCCTGCTTTTCACCCCCAACTTAGCAATGCCAGCCGGGGTACAATAGGGGAGAGAGAGAGAGAGATTGAGGGGGTGGGGAAACTACATTTTCCAGAACGCTTTTCCAAACTTTCACCCCGCAGACCTCCGCGAAATTTGCCTTTTTTCGAGTTGGGGGCAGAAATTTAAACCGACCGAAGTTAAATTTCAACGAATATTTCGGGACGTTCGACCCGACCCGTGACCCGACGTTTAGGCTTTTCGCCGTCTTCAGTAGTCGGTGTAGATTATCAGTACGTCGGATCACGGAACAACAGTAGCATCGTCTATACTATTATTACTATTATGGGGGCGTATTTATTATTTTTATTTTTTAATTTTAAGGAAAAATACGATGGGGAGGGAGGGTGGAAAACGAACATTTTCGGCGTCCGAAAGAGCATAGGGTTGTGTAGAAAACTAGGGTAGCAGATGTAGCGGAGGGCCGCGCCTGGAATCGAAAAGTTTTTCTACAGAATAAAAAAAAAAAACTGTTGTCGTCTATAGTTGTGTTCTATAGAAAACAAACGTTTCCTATAGTTTTACCAGTTTAAAATACCGGATACTACTACGAAGGAGGACGTGAAAATAAGGGAGGAAAACGGGGAAAAAAAACACAAACCCCATCCTAGCAACAAACCCCCTTAAAAACCCCCAACAGTGAGCACTAAAACGCGTTTAGGAAACTGTAAAAAGGAACTAAAACCCCTTTTAAAAAAGTATAAAAGAAGCAGTAAAATGCGTTCGAAAACGAGCACTAAAACGCATTTAAAAATGTCAAAATTAGCCCAACACTCGAGTGGAAACGCTAGAGAAGCACTAAACCAAACAAAAATGCGGTTTTAGGCATAAAATTGGCCAAAAAATACGGTTTTTAGGCGCAAAAATTCTGTTTTAGGCATAAAATCGGCACAAAAATGCGGTTCTTAGGCGCAAAATCGGCCCCAAAATGTGGTTTTAGGACCAAAAATTGGGTTTTGGCCTCAGCTAAAATCAGCCCGAAAAGGATTTCTAGGCGCAAAATCAACCCCAAAATGCGGTTTTAGGCCAAAAATAGGCGTTTTTGGGCATAAATCGGCCGAAAATGCGGTTTCTAGGCGCAAATCAACCCCAGAAATGCGGTTTTAGGCGCAAAATCGGCCTCAAAATGTGGTTTTTAGGCCAAAAAATGGGCGTTTTTAGCGAAAATCAGCTCTAAAAAGGATTTCTAGGCGCAAAATCGGCCTCAAAATACGGTTTTTAGGCCAAAAAATAGGGTTTTTGGGCATAAAATCGGCCCGAAAATGCGGTTTTCTAGGCGCAAAACAACCCCAGAAATGCGGTTTTTAGACGCAAAATCGGCCATAAAATACAGCCTTTAGGCGCAAAATGCGGTTTTCAGGCGCAAAACAACCCCAGTAATGCGGTTTTAGGCGCAAAATCGGCCCAGAAAATGCGGTTTTAGGCGCAAAACAACCCCAGAAATCCGGTTTGTAGGCGCAAAATCGACCCGAAAATGCGGTTTTAGGGAAAATCGACCCGAAAATGCGGTTTTAGGCGCAAAATCGGCCCGAAAATACGGTTTTAGTCGCAAAATGCGGTTTTTAGGCGCAAAACAACCCCAAAATGCAGATTTTTACAGATTCAATCCTAATATAAGATATGGAAACGATTAAATTTCCTCTAGGCCCTGATGGCGGGGCCAATACGGCGTCACTTTGAAATGTATCATATATATATATATATATATATATATATATATATATATATATATATATATATATATATATATATATTATTCCAGAATTGAAACAAATTAATTGTGTTTTTGTTCTGCAGGCCGATTGAAAAGAAATGATGAGTGAACGCCATTTAGCGGCCCGGACGGGAAGATAGCATCAGCAGCATGCAGGTAAATTAGCCAATTTATTTTTATTTTAAATAATTATTAAACCCTCCTAGGGGTGGGGTGGAGCATAAAACTCGATCCATTTCCCTTTGTAGGCCGCCCCCGAAAATAGTATCTGAGTGAGAGAATGCGCTGTGTAAGAGTCGTTTGGGCGCTACTGAAGAATGGGGCCAGGCGGCGCGCCATTCAATATCCGCCCTCGGTTTCAACCCCACCTATATATCAATATTCGAGCAGGAGGAGGAGGAGGAGGAGGAATCTGTCCGCGTCCTGGGGGGGAGAGAAGATTAATCCTCAACGTCGGAATAATAAATCATCCTCCATCCTGATCCTGATCCTCCTCCTCCTCCTGCTCCTGCAGGAGAATGAGATACAAGGATCAACTCCTGCAGCTTCTCTTTGTCCGATAAATAAATATTTCCTATATATCCCAGGGACGTACACAGGACTCGGCGTGGAACATCGATGGATTCCGGGCCCTACACTAAGCCCTACTCCCGCTGCAGGGACTCTTAGGAGGACTGGGAATTTAGGGATTTTTTTTTTATTTCACTTAATTTTATTCCTCCAACTCCGCTTCTTCCCTCAACTTCTTCACCATCTCTCCCAGTCTCTTTGGTACAACTACTTTGTAATAGTTCCCGAGGGCTGAAATGGGGAATCTGGGGAGAAATATCCGGATCGGTACGAAATCCTCCAATCGGCCCCTATTTATTTTAATATCGTTGAAATATTCCATCGGAAATATTAACTGTATATCGAAAAATCTTACAGCGAAAAAGAAGAAGCAATTTTTCTATTCTCTAGAAGAAAACAATATATGAATCGGCCCTTAATTTTTTTTTTACAATGCACATATATCGTTGCAAGAAAAAGGTAATATCGGAAAAGTATTTTACTAAAAATGAGGTTTAAATTACCCTTTTTTAAATACCCATAGGATTGAATTATTCTATAGAAAATATTATTATATATTGAAAAATCTTAAAGGAAAAGAAGAATTTCTAATCGATTGAAATAAAATTGTTTCAAAGAAAAATAATATTCGAATCGCCTTTAATTTTTTTCTCAAATGCTGCATATATCGTTTAACATCAATATCCATTGTTAGTAATATTTAGATGTGAATTTTTGTGTTTTAGACATTAATACAGAATTCGGCATAATTATTTTCATTAAATATCAGAAGGAAAGAAAATATCAGAAATAGTTTTTACTAAAAATGAAGTTTCGAATTACCCTTTTTTTCAAATACCCACACGATTGAATTATTCTATAGAAAATATTATTATATATTGAAAAATCTTAAAGGAAAATAAGAAGTTTTTAACCGTCGATTGAAATAAAACGGTTTCGAAAGAAAAATAATATTTCGAACACCCTCAATTAGTTTAAATGCATATATATCGTTTAACAAATCAAAATTTATTCATTGCAGTAAATTTAGATGTGAATTTTGAGTAGGGTTCATTGTTTTAGACATTATTCATAAATTATATTTATTAAATAATGGAACAAAAGGAATATAGGAAAAGGTTACTAAAAATAAAGTTTAAATTATCCTTCATTTAAATACCTACATCGTTGAAATATTCTATCGAAAATATTACTATATATTGAAAAATCTTAAAGGAAAAGAAGAATTTCTACGCGTCGATTGAAATAAAATGGTTTCGAAATAAAATAATATTCGAATCACCCTTAATTTTTTCAATTGCGCATATATCGTTTAAAATATCAAGATTTATCCATTGTTAGTAATATTTAGATGTGAATTTTGTGTGTTTTAGACATTAATACAGAATTCGGCATAATTATTTTCATTAAATATCAGATAGGAAAGGAAATTCAAAAAGATTTTTACTAAAAATGAAGTTTGCCCTTTTCTTTTAATGCCTACATCGTTGAACTAATCTATCGAAAAATATTATTGAAATAATTGCTATATAATAAAAAAATCCTAAAGAAAAATAAGAAGTGTCTACCCGTCAATTGAAATAAAAAGTTTTTATTAAGTAAAATAATATTTAAATCCTCCTTCATTTAAACGCATAAATCGAGATTTATGAATCGCACTATATTTATGTAAATATTGTGTAACCTTCAATGTTTTAGACATTATTCACAATTGAGCATAATTATACTCATTAAATATCAGAAGGAAAGGAAATATCGGAAACGTTTTTTTTTACTAAAAATGTTGTTTAAATTGCCCTTTGTTAAATACCTACATTATTGAATTATTCTATAGAAAATATTACTATATATTGAACACTCTTAATTGAAAAGAATTATCTATCCGTCAATTGAAATAAAGAGTTTTTATTTAAGAAAATAATATTTAAATCATCCTTCATTTAAATGCATACATATCGTTTAACAAATCAAAATTTTGTTGTAAATTTTGTGTAAGCTTCATTATTTTATTATGAAAATTATATACGAAATTACGCCTTTTTTAAAAATACCTACATCATTGAATTATTCTATAGAAAATATTACTGTATATTGAAAAATCTTAAAGGAAAATAAAATGGTTTTTTAAGAAAAATAATATTTGAATCACTTTCAATTTTTTTTAAATGCATACATATCTTTCAACAAATCAATATTTATGCATTGTCAGTAATATTTAAATGTAAATTTTGTGTAACCTTCATTGTTTTAGACATTATACAGAATTCGGTATAATTATACTCATTAAATATCGAAAAAGGTTTTACTAAAAATGAAATTTTAAATTACCCTTTTTAAATATTTATATATTGAAAATATTACTACTATCCATCAATTGATAAATAAAATGATTTCTAAAGAAAAATAGATGCGAATTTTGAGTATAGTTCATTGTTTTAGATATTATATTTTAAATTACCCTTTTTAAAATACCTACATCATTGAATTATTCTATAGAAAATATTACTATATATTGAAAAATCTTGAAAGGAAAAGGAGAAGTATCTACGCAACAATTGAAATAAAATGGTTTCTAAAAAAAATAATATTTGAATTGCCCTTAAGAGAAACCCCGTTTGAAACGGGTCTAGAAAAATAGACCGGAAAACTGTCTAGAAATTTGTCCGTCAAAAAAGGCAGTCGACAATTTTAAATATGCCTAGACCTTTCAACGAGAGTAACGTTTTATGAAACGGGTCTAGAAAAATAGACCGGAAAACTGTCTAGAAATTTGTCCGTCAAAAAAGGCAGTCGACAATTTTAAATATGCCCAGACTCCGTTCAGCGGAGAGTAACGTTTTTGAAACGGGTCTAGAAAAATAGACCGGAAAAACTGTCTAGAAATTTGTCCGTCAAAAAAAAGGCAGTCGACAATTTTAAATATGCCCAGACCCGTTGAACGAGAGTAACGTTTTTGAAACGGGTCTAGAAAAATAGACCGGAAAACTGTCTAGAAATTTGTCCGTCAAAAAAGGCAGTCGACAATTTTAAATTGCCCACCCGTTGAACGAGAAATATGCCGAGATCCGAAACGAGAGTAACGTTTTGAAACGGGTCTAGAAAAATAGACCGGAAAAACTGTCTAGAAATTTGTCCGTCAAAAAAAACGGTCTACAAAATTATTACAGAACCGGGTGGAAATTAATGCCGCGGAAAATTGTCAACAGTCCAACAACTATTATTATGCCGAAACCGGTCTATAAATTTATGAATACAAAAAATGTATTTTTCTGTTCGCAGGTCTATCCGAGCGTACTGCTTCTGGCGGTCATCTTTAATGGGACGCCGTCAATCCAGGTGGGCAGAAAATACAGTTCAATTATTTATTGATAAAAATCAATCTGTGATCAATCGAGTCGATTGAGGGGTTTTTCAGGGTCGATATCGGCGGTATTGATGCGACAATTTCACCCCGGGAATTTATTAGCGCAAATAAAAATTCGGAGAAACAATAAACACGTTCAGAAACGCTAACAGAATTGCTAAACCACAAAATTAGGTTTAAAACGTAAAAGGTGTGCACTAAAACGCATTTAAAAAGGTCGAAATTAGCCCGAAACTCGGGGAGAAACCATAAACGAAGCTAAAAATCGCGTTTCAAAAGGCTAAAAGAAGTACTGAAACAAGCTTTTACTAAAAAAATGAGGTTTTCAGGCGAAAAATCAGCTCAAAAAGGATTTCTAGGCACAAAATCGGCTCTAATTGGGCAGTTTTGGCCCAAAATGGATTTTAGGCCCAAAAATGGGGTTTTGGGCATAAAATCGGCTAAAAATGCGGTGTTTTAGTGCAAAATGGGGTTTTAGTGCATAAAATCGGCCCAAAAAATGTGGTTTTAAGGCCTCAAAATGGGGTTTTATCGGCCCAAAATGGGGTTTTTAGGCCCAAAATGGGGTTTTGGGCCCAAAATGCGGTTTTTAGGCCCAAAATGGGGTTTTAGCGCAAAATGGGTTTTGGCATAAAATCGGCCTAAAAAGCGGTTTTAACGCAAAATGGGGTTTTTAGGGCATATAATCGGCCCAAAATGCGGTTTTTAGGCCAAAATGGGTTTTGGGCAAAATCAAAATGGGTTTTAGCCCAAAATGGGTTTGGCATAAATCGGCCCAAAAATGCGGTTTTAGGGGCCAAAAATGCTGGGTTTTAGGGGCATAAAATCGGCCCAAAATGCGGTTTTAGCCCAAAATGGGTTTTGGGCATAAATCGGCAAAATGCGGATGGGGTTTTAGCAAAATGGGGTTTTAGGCCCAAAATTTTAGGCGCAAAAATGGGTTTTGGGCATAAAATCGGCCCAAAAATGCGGTTTTAGGCCCAAAATGGGTTTTGGGCATAAAATCGGCCCAAAAATGCGGTTTTAGGCCCAAAATGGGGTTTTGGGCATAAAATCGGCCCAAAAATGCGGTTTTTAAGCGCAAAATGGGTTTTAGGCATAAAATCGGCCCAAAATGGTTTTTAGGCCCAAAAATGCGGTTTTAGGCCCAAAATAAAATGCTCAAAATGGGTTTTGGGCATAAAATCGGCCCAAAATGCGGTTTTAGGCCCAAAATGAGGGTTTTGGAGCATAAAATCAAAAATGCGGTTTTTAGCCCAAAATGGGTTTTGGCAAAATGGCAAAATGCGGTTTTAAAATCGGCCCAAAAATGCGGTTTTTAGGCAAAATGGGTTTTAGGCATAAATCAATATGGGTTTTAGGCCCAAAATGGGTTTTATAAAATGTCCAAAATGCGGTTTTTAAGCCCAAAATGGGGTTTTGGGCATAAAATCGGCCCAAAATGCGGTTTTAGGCCCAAAAATGCGGTTTTAGGCCCAAAAATGCGGTTTTAGGCCCAAAATGGGGTTTTGGGCATAAAATCGGCCCAAAAATGGTTTTGCATAAAATCGGCCCAAAATGCGGTTTTAAGGCCCAAAATGGGTTTTTTATCGGCCCAAAATGCGGTTTTTAAAAAAATAGGCAAAATGGGTTTTAAAATCGGCCCAAAATGCGGTTTTGGCATAAAATCGGCCCAAAATGCGGTTTTAGCCCAAAATGCGGTTTTAGGCCCAAAATGGGGTTTTTAGGCCTAAAATGCGGTTTTTCAAAAGCCAAAAATGCGGTTTTTTGGGCCCAAAATGCGGTTTTTAGGCCTAAAAGCGGTTTTTAGGCCCAAAATAGGCGGTTTTTAGGCAAAATCACAAAAATGGATTTTTAATAAAATGGGGTTTTAAATGGCAAAATCAAAAAATGCGGTTTTAAGGCGCAAAAATGGGGTTTTGGGCATAAAAATCGGCCTCAAAATGCGGTTTTAACCAAAAATGGGGTTTTCAAAAAATGCGGTTTTAGGCCCAAAATATGTTTTTAGGCCCAAAATGCGGTTTTCGGGCAAATAAAATCGGCCCAAAATGCGGTTTTAGTCAAAAAAAAATGCGGTTTTAGCCCAAAATGCGGTTTTAGGGCATAAAATCGGCCTCAAAATTTTAGGCCCAAAAGTGGTTTTGGCATAAAATCGGTCCGCGGTTTTAGCAAACCAAAAGCATTTTTAGCCCAAAATGCGGGGTTTTTACCGGGTTAAAAAATTAAAATTTTCAGCTCCCTTTAAAATTGTAACTCACTTTTTACACTTGTGGTGAAGGCAAAATCGGACGGTTTTTAGGCCCAAATTTTCGATTTTTCAGCTCCTTTAGGGGCGGTTTTAGGCAAAATCCCTTTTTTAAAAAATTAAAAAATTTTCGATTTTTCAGTTTTAGCAAAATGCTTTTTTGGGTTTTGGGCAAAATCGGGCTTGTTTTCAAAATGCTTAAAATTGGGCATAAAATCGGCTGTTTTTAAGCCCAAAATAAATGGTGTTTTTAAAAATTAAAAATTTTCGGCTTTTAGGCAAGTGTCACTTGTACACTTGTGTGAATTTGGCAAAATCGGCACTTTTTTTAAAAAATTAAAAATTTTCGATTTTTCAGCTCTCCTTTTAGGGGCAAGTGTAACTCACTTTTGTACACTTGTGGTGTGAATTTGGGCAAAATCGGGGCACTTTTTTAAAAAAATTAAAAATTTTCGATTTTTCAGCTCTCCTTTTAGGGGCAATTGTAACTCACTTTTGTACACTTGTGGTGTGAATTTGGGCAAAATCGGGGCACTTTTTTTAAAAAATTAAAAATTTTCGATTTTTCAGCTCTCCTTTTAGGGGCAAGTGTAACTCACTTTTGTACACTTGTGGTGTGAATTTGGGCAAAATCGGGGCACTTTTTTAAAAAATTAAAAATTTTCGATTTTTCAGCTCTCCTTTTAGGGGCAAGTGTAACTCACTTTTGTACACTTGTGGTGTGAATTTGGGCAAAATCGGGGCACTTTTTTTAAAAATTAAAAATTTTCGATTTTTCAGCTCTCCTTTTAGGGGCAAGTGTAACTCACTTTTGTACACTTGTGGTGTGAATTTGGGCAAAATCGGGGCACTTTTTTTAAAAATTAAAATTTTCGATTTTTCAGCTCTCCTTTTAGGGGCAAGTGTAACTCACTTTTGTACACTTGTGGTGTGAATTTGGGCAAAATCGGGCGACTTTTTTTAAAAAATTAAAAATTTTCGATTTTTCAGCTCTCCTTTTAGGGGCAAGTGTAACTCACTTTTGTACACTTGTGGTGTGAATTTGGGCAAAATCGGGCGACTTTTTTAAAAATTAAAAATTTTCGATTTTTCAGCTCTCCTTTTAGGGGCAAGTGTAACTCACTTTTGTACACTTGTGGTGTGAATTTGGGCAAAATCGGGCGACTTTTTTTAAAAAATTAAAAATTTTCGATTTTTCAGCTCTCCTTTTAGGGGCAAGTGTAACTCACTTTTGTACACTTGTGGTGTGAATTTGGGCAAAATCGGGCGACTTTTTTAAAAAAATTAAAAATTTTCGATTTTTCAGCTCTCCTTTTAGGGGCAAGTGTAACTCACTTTTGTACACTTGTGGTGTGAATTTGGGCAAAATCGGGCGACTTTTTTAAAAAAATTAAAAATTTTCGATTTTTCAGCTCTCCTTTTAGGGGCAAGTGTAACTCACTTTTGTACACTTGTGGTGTGAATTTGGGCAAAATCGGGGCACTTTTTTTAAAAAATTAAAAATTTTCGATTTTTCAGCTCTCCTTTTAGGGGCAAGTGTAACTCACTTTTGTACACTTGTGGTGTGAATTTGGGCAAAATCGGGACTTTTTTAAAAATTAAAAAATTTTCGATTTTTCAGCTCTCCTTTAGGGGCAAGTGTAACTCACTTTTGTACACTTGTGGTGTGAATTTGCAAAATCAGGCAATTTTCGATTTTTCATCAAGGTAACTCACTTTTGACTTTTTTTTAAAAAATTAAAAATTTTCGATTTTTCAGCTCTCCTTTTAGGGGCAAGTGTAACTCACTTTTGTACACTTGTGGTGTGAATTTGGGCAAAATCGGGGGACTTTTTTAAAAAATTAAAAATTTTCGATTTTTCAGCTCTCCTTTTAGGGGCAAGTGTAACTCACTTTTGTACACTTGTGGTGTGAATTTGGGCAAAATCGAGGGCCTTTTTTAAAAAAATTAAAAATTTTCGATTTTTCAGCTCTCCTTTTAGGGGCAAGTGTAACTCACTTTTGTACACTTGTGGTGTGAATTTGGGCAAAATCGGGGCACTTTTTTAAAAATTAAAATTTTCGATTTTTCAGCTCTCCTTTTAGGGGCAAGTGTAACTCACTTTTGTACACTTGTGGTGTGAATTTGGGCAAAATCGGGGCACTTTTAAAAATTAAAATTTTCGATTTTTCAGCTCTCCTTTTAGGGGCAAGTGTAACTCACTTTGTACACTTGTGGTGTGAATTTGGGCAAAATCAGGGCACTTTTTTAAAAATTAAAATTTTCGATTTTTCAGCTCTCCTTTTAGCAAGTGTAACTCACTTTTGTACACTTGTGGTGTGAATTTGGGCAAAATCAGGGCACTTTTTTAAAAAATTAAAAATTTTCGATTTTTCAGCTCTCCTTTTAGGGGCAAGTGTAACTCACTTTTGTACACTTGTGGTGTGAATTTGGGCAAAATCAAGCACTTTTTTAAAAATTAAAAATTTTCGATTTTTCAGCTCTCCTTTAGGGGCAAGTGTAACTCACTTTTGTACACTTGTGGTGTGAATTTGGGCAAAATCGGGGACTTTTTAAAAATTAAAATTTTCGATTTTTCAGCTCTCCTTTTAGGGGCAAGTGTAACTCACTTTTGTACACTTGTGGTGTGAATATGGGCAAAATCAGGGGACTTTTTTAAAAATTAAAATTTTCGATTTTTCAGCTCTCCTTTTAGGGGCAAGTGTAACTCACTTTTGTACACTTGTGGTGTGAATTTGGGCAAAATCGGGCGACTTTTTTTAAAAAATTAAAAATTTTCGATTTTTCAGCTCTCCTTTTAGGGGCAAGTGTAACTCACTTTTGTACACTTGTGGTGTGAATTTGGGCAAAATCGGGGCACTTTTTTTAAAAATTAAAATTTTCGATTTTTCAGCTCTCCTTTTAGGGGCAATTGTAACTCACTTTTGTACACTTGTGGTGTGAATTTGGGCAAAATCGGGGCACTTTTTTAAAAAATTAAAATTTTCGATTTTTCAGCTCTCCTTTTAGGGGCAATTGTAACTCACTTTTGTACACTTGTGGTGTGAATTTGGGCAAAATCAGGGCACTTTTTAAAAATTAAAAATTTTCGATTTTTCAGCTCTCCTTTTAGGGGCAATTGTAACTCACTTTTGTACACTTGTGGTGTGAATTTGGGCAAAATCGGGGCACTTTTTTAAAAAAATTAAAAATTTTCGATTTTTCAGCTCTCCTTTTAGGGGCAAGTGTAACTCACTTTTGTACACTTGTGGTGTGAATTTGGGCAAAATCGGGGACTTTTTAAAAAATTAAAATTTTCGATTTTCAGCTCTCCTTTTAGGGCAATTGTAACTCACTTTTGTACACTTGTGGTGTGAATTTGGGCAAAATCAGGGACTTTTTTAAAAAATTAAAATTTTCGATTTTCAGCTCTCCTTTTAGGGGCAATTGTAACTCACTTTTGTACACTTGTGGTGTGAATTTGGGCAAAATCAGGGCACTTTTTAAAAATTAAAATTTTCGATTTTTCAGCTCTCCTTTTAGGGGCAAGTGTAACTCACTTTGTACACTTGTGGTGTGAATTTGGCAAAATCAGGCACTTTTTTAAAAATTAAAATTTTCGATTTTCAGCTCTCCTTTTTAGGGGCAAGTGTAACTCACTTTTGTACACTTGTGGTGTGAATTTGGGCAAAATCGGGGCACTTTTTTTAAAAAATTAAAAATTTTCGATTTTTCAGCTCTCCTTTTAGGGGCAATTGTAACTCACTTTTGTACACTTGTGGTGTGAATTTGGGCAAAATCGGGACTTTTTAAAAATTAAAATTTTCGATTTTTCAGCTCTCCTTTTAGGGGCAAGTGTAACTCACTTTTGTACACTTGTGGTGTGAATTTGGGCAAAATCAGGGACTTTTTAAAAATTAAAATTTTCGATTTTTCAGCTCTTTTAGGGGCAAGTGTAATCACTTTGTACACTTTGGTGTGAATTTGGGGCAAAATCAATTTTTTAAAAATTAAAATTTTCGATTTTCAGCTCTCCTTTAGGGGCAAGTGTAACTCACTTTGTACACTTGTGGTGTGAATTTGGGCAAAAACTTTTTAAAAATTAAAAATTTTCGATTTTTCAGCTCTCCTTTAGGGGCAATGTAACTCACTTTGTACACTTGTGTGAATTTGGGCAAAATTTTTTAAAAATTAAAAATTTTCGATTTTTCAGCTCTCCTTTGCAGGGCCATTGGTACTTTTTTTAAAAATTTGGGCACTTGTGGTGTGAATTTACTTTTTTAAAAAAATTAAAAATTTTCGATTTTCAGCTCTCCTTTTGTACATTTTGTACACTTGTGGTGTGAATTTGGGCCAGACTTTTTATGCGAAAAAAGGCAAAAATTTTCGGCCGATTTTTGTAAAAAATTAAATTTTGCGCTTCGATTTTCATATTTGGGCCGATTTTATGCCCCAAAACCCATTTTGCGCTTAAAACCGCATATTTAGGCCGATTAATGCCCCAAAACCCCATTTGCGCTTATTTAGGCCGATTTATGCCCCAAAACCCCAATTGTAAAAACCGCATTTTTGGACCGATTTTATGCCCAAACCCCATTTTGTAAAAAACCCATTTTGCAGGCCGATTTTTAAAAACCCATTGGGCTTAAAACACATTTTGGACCGATTTTATGCCCAAAAACCCCATTTTGCGCTTAAAAACCGCATATTTGGGCCGATTTTTGCCCCAAAACCCCTTTTTTATTGGGCTTAAAACCGCATATTTGGGCCGATTTTATGCCCAAAACCCATTTTGTTAAAAACCGCATATTGGGCCTATTTTATGCCCAAAACCCCATTTTGCGCTTAAAACCGCCATATTTGCGCTTAAATTTTGGGCCGGCTTATATTTGGGCCGATTTTGCCCCAAAACCCATTTTGCGCTAAAAACGCGCATATTTTTAAAAGCCGATTTATGTTGCCCAAAAACCCCATTTTGCGCTTAAAACCGCAATATTTGGCCGATTATGCCCAAAACCCCATTTTGCGCTTAAAACCGCATATTTAGGAGCATTTTATGCCTAAACCCATTTTGCGCTTAAATACCGCATATTGGGCCGATTTTCTGCCCCAAAACCCCATTTTGCGCAAACCGCATATTTGGGCCGATTTTATGCCAAAACCCCATTTTGCGCTTAAAACCGCATATTTGGGGCCGATTTATGCCCAAAACCCCATTTTGCTTAAAAACCATATTTGGGCCGATTTTATGCCCAAAACCCCATTTTGCGCTTAAAACCGCATATTTGGGCCGATTTTCTGCCAAAACCCCATTTTGCGCTTAAAACCGCAAATTTGGGCCGATTTATGCCCTTAAAAACCCATTTTGCGCTTAAAACCGCATATTTGGGCCGATTTTATGCCAAAACCCAATTTTGCGCAAAACCGCATATTTGGGCCGATTTTATGCTTAAAAACCCCATTTTGCGCTTAAAACCGCATATTTGGGCCGATTTTGCCCAAAAACCCAATTTTTGCCTAAAACCCGATTTTTACAAATGATTTTATGCTTAAAAACCCCATTTTTGCGCTTAAAAACCCATATTTTGGGCCGATTTTATGCCCCAAAACCCATTTTGCGCTTAAAACCGCATATTTGGGCCGTTTTATGCCCAAAACCCCATTTTGCGCTTAAAACCGCATATTTGGGCCGATTTTATGCCCAAAAACCCCATTTTTGCGCTTAAAAACCGCATATTTGGGCCGATTTTATGCCCCAAAACCCAATTTTTGCGCTTAAAAACCGCATATTTGGGCCGATTTTATGCCCCAAAACCCAATTTTTGCGCTTAAAAACCGCATATTTGGGCCGATTTTATGCCCAAAAACCCCATTTTTGCGCTTAAAAACCGCATATTTGGGCCGATTTTATGCCCCAAAACCCCATCTTTGCGCTTAAAAACCGCATTTTTGGACCGATTTTATGCCCAAAAACCCCATTTTTGCGCTTAAAAACCGCATATTTGGGCCGATTTTTGCCCAAAACCCATTTTGCGCTTAAAACCGCATTTTTCAGGCTGATTTTATGCCCAAAACCCATTTTGCGCTTAAAAAAATTTGGGGATTTTATGCCGAAAAACCCCATTTTGGGATTTAGGCGGATTTTATGCCCAAAACCCATTTTGCCTTAAAACCATATGCCCAAAACCCCATTTTGCGCTTAAAAACCGCATATTTGGGCCGATTTAAAACCATATGCCCAAAACCCCATTTTGCGCTTAAAAACCGCATATTTGGGCCGATTTTATGCCCAAAACCCCATTTTGCGCTTAAAACGCATATTTGGGCCGATTTGGGCCGATTTTATGCCCAAAAACCCCATTTTGCGCTTAAAACCGCATATTTGGGCCGCAAAACCGCATATTTGCCCAACCCCATTTTGCGCAAAAACCGCATATTTAGGCCGATTTTATGCCCAAAAACCCATTTTGCGCTTAAAACCGCATATTTGCCATTTTTGCCGATTTTATGCTTAAAAACCCACCGCCTAAACCAAAAACCCATTTTTGCGCTTAAAACCGCATATTTGGGCCGATTTTGCCCAAAACCCCATTTTGCGCTTAAAAACCGCATATTTGGGCCGATTTTATGCCCAAAACCATTTTGCGCTAAAACGCATATTTGGGCCGATTTTATGCCCAAACCCCATTTTAGCGCAAAACCGCATATTTGGGCCGATTTTATGCCCCAAAACCCCATTTTGCGCTTAAAACCGCATATTTGGGCCGATTTTATGCCCAAAACCCATTTTGCGCTTAAAACCGCATATTTGGGCGATTTATGCCCCAAAACCCCATTTTGCGCTTAAAAAGCATATTTGGGCCGATTTATGCCCGCAAAACCCATTTTGCGCTTAAAACCGCATATTTGGGCCGATTTTATGCCCCAAAACCCATTTTGCGCTTAAAACCGCATATTTGGGCAATTTTATGCCCAAAACCCCATTTTGCGCTTAAAACCGCATATTGGGCCGATTTTATGCCCAAAACCCAATTTTGCGCTTAAAACCGCATATTTGGGCCGATTTATGCCCAAAACCCATTTTGCAAAACCGCATATTTGGGCCGATTTTATGCCCAAAAACCCATTTTGCGCTTAAAAACCGCATATTTGGGCCGATTTTATGCCCAAAACCCCATTGCGCTTAAAACCGCATTTTGGCGATTTTACCCAAAAACCCATTTTGCGCTTAAAACCGCATATTGGGGGATTTTATGCCCAAAACCCCATTTTGCGCTTAAAACCGCATTTTGGCCGATTTTATGCCCCAAAACCCCATTTTGCGCTTAAAACCGCATATTGAATGGGCCGATTTTATGCATTTTGCGCCTAAAACCGCATATTTGGGCCGATTTATGCCCAAAACCCCATTTTGCGCTTAAAACCGCATATTTGGGCCGATTTTATGCCCAAAACCCCATTTTGCGCTTAAAACGCATATTTGGGCCGATTTTATGCCCCAAAACCCCATTTTGCGCTTAAAACCCATTTTGCGATTTTACCCCAAAACCCCATTTTGCGCAAAAACCGCATATTTGGGCATTTAAAAACCCCGATTTTATTTTGCGCTTGCCCAAACCCCATTTTGCGCTTAAAACCGCATATTTGGCCGATTTTATGCCCAAAACCCCATTTTGCGCTTAAAACCGCATATTTGGGCCGATTTGCCAAAACCCCATTTTGCGCTTAAAACCGCATATGCGATTTATGCCAAAACCCCATTTTGCAAAAAACATATTTGGGCGATTTTTGCCCAAAACCCCATTTTGCGCTTAAACCGCATATTTGGGCCGATTTTATGCCCAAAAACCCCATTTTGCGCTTAAAACCGCATATTTGGGCCGATTTTATGCCCAAAAACCATTTAATGCTTAAAACCCAATTTGGGCCGATTTTATGCCCCAAAACCCATTGCGCTTAAAACCGCATATTTGGGCGATTTTTGCCCAAAAACCATTTTTGCAAAACCATATTTGGGCCGATTTTATGCCCCAAAACCCCATTTTTGCGCTTAAAAACCGCATATTTGGGCCGATTTTATGCCCCAAAACCCCATTTTTGCGCTTAAAAACCGCATATTTGGGCCGATTTTATGCCCCAAAACCCCATTTTTGCGCTTAAAAACCGCATATTTGGGCGGATTTTATGCCCAAAACCCATTTTGCGCTTAAACCCATATTTGGGCCGATTTTATGCCCAAAACCCCATTATGCGCTTAAAACCGCATATTTGGGCCGATTTTATGCCCAAAACCCCATTTTGCGCTTAAAAACCGCATATTTGGGCCGATTTTATGCCCAAAACCCCATTTTTGCGCTTAAAAACCGCATATTTGGGCCGATTTTATGCCCAAAAACCCCATTGCGCTTAAAACCGCATATTTGGGCGATTTTGCCCAAAACCCCATTTTGCGCTTAAAACCGCATATTTGGGCCGATTTTTGCCCAAAACCCCATTTTGCGCTTAAAACCGCATATTTGGGCCGATTTTATGCCCAAAACCCCATTTTGCGCTTAAAAACCGCATATTTGGGCCGATTTTGCCCAAAACCCATTTTGCCCTTAAAACCGCAATTTGGGCCGATTTTATGCCCCAAAACCCATTTTGCGCTTAAAACCGCATATTTGGGCCGATTTTTGCCCAAAACCCCATTTTGCTTAAAACCAATATTTGGGCCGATTTTATGCCCAAAAAACCCATTGCGCTTAAAACCGCATATTTGGCGATTTTTGCAAAACCCCATTTTGCGCTTAAAACCGCATGGGCCGATTTGGCCCAAAACCCCATTTTTGCTTAAAAACCGCATATTTGGGCCGTTTTATGCCCAAAAACCCCATTTTTGCGCTTAAAAACCGCATATTTGGACCGATTTTATGCCCCAAAACCCCATTTTTGCGCTTAAAAACCGCATATTTGGGCCGATTTTATGCCCAAAACCCCATTTTTGCGCTTAAAAACCGCATATTTGGGCCGATTTTATGCCCCAAAACCCCATTTTTGCGCTTAAAAACCGCATATTTGGGCCGATTTTATGCCCAAAAACCCCATTTTTGCGCTTAAAAACCGCATATTTGGGCCGATTTTATGCCCCAAAACCCCATTTTTGCGCTTAAAAACCGCATATTTGGGCCGATTTTATGCCCAAAACCCCATTTTTGCGCTTAAAAACCGCATATTTGGGCCGATTTTATGCCCAAAACCCCATTTTTGCGCTTAAAAACCGCATATTTGGGCCGATTTATGCCCAAAACCCCATTTTGCTTAAAACCGCATATTTGGGCCGATTTTATGCCCAAAACCCCATTTTGCGCTTAAAACCGCATATTTGGGCCGATTTATGCCCAAAACCCCATTTTGCTTAAAACCGCATATTTGGGCCGATTTTATGCCCAAAACCCCATTTTGCGCTTAAAACCGCATATTTGGGCCGATTTATGCCCAAAAACCCCATTTTTGCAAAACCGCATATTGGCCGATTTTTGCCCCAAAACCCCATTTTGCGCTTAAAAACGCATATTTGGGCCGATTTTACCCCTAAAACCCCATTTTGCGCTTAAAACCGCATATTTGGGCGATTTATGCCCAAAACCCATTTTTGCGCTTAAAAACGCATATTTGGCGATTTTATGCCCAAAAACCCCATTGCGCTTAAAAACCGCATATTTGGGCGATTTTGCCCAAAACCCCATTTTGCGCAAAAACATATTTGGGCGATTTTATGCCCAAAACCCCATTTTTGCGCTTAAAAACCGCATATTTGGACCGATTTTATGCCCCAAAACCCCATTTTTGCGCTTAAAAACCGCATATTTGGGCCGATTTTATGCCCAAAACCCATTTTGCGCTTAAAACCGCATATTTGGCCGATTTTATGCCAAAACCCCATTTTGCGCTTAAAACCGCATATTTGGGCGATTTATGCCCAAAACCCCATTTTTGCGCTTAAAAACCGCATATTTGGGCCGATTTTATGCCCCAAAACCCCATTTTTGCGCTTAAAAACCGCATATTTGGACCGATTTTATGCCCCAAAACCCCATTTTGCGCTTAACCGCAATTTGGGCCGTATGCCCAAAACCCATTTGGCTTAAAACCGCATATTTGGACCGATTTTATGCCCCAAAACCCCATTTTTGCGCTTAAAAACCGCATATTTCGGCCGATTTTATGCCCAAAAACCCCATTTTTGCGCTTAAAAACCGCATATTTCGGCCGATTTTATGCCCAAAAACCCTATTTTTGCGCTTAAAAACCGCATATTTGGGCCGATTTTATGCCCAAAACCCCATTTTTGCGCTTAAAAACCGCAAATTTGGGCCGATTTTATGCCCAAAAACCCCATTTTTGCGCTTAAAAACCGCATTTTTGAGCCGATTTCGCTCCCTGAAATCGCATTTTTTAGCATAAAAACCACGTTTTTGGGCCGATAAATGTTCCGGTTTTTAGTAATCAGTTACCGAAACAAGGAAAGGGAGAGGGAATTTTCTGTTTCAGGGAATGAACGAATGAAAAATGATAAAAACAACACACAACGAGTCGATCAATGAAAATGATTTATATTACACAAACTGTAAAAGTCTGGATTCAACAATAACAATTCTCACTATCACAGTTGAGCATCATATCAATTATAATTAGAGGGAAATTTATTTTCATTTTCTTTTCCACTTTTTCCTTTTTCACTTCTTTTCACAACGGGAGTAAATGAATGACATTTTTGACAGATGAACTTTTCAGTTCATCGGTGAAAACTCTATGATATTCAGTTAATTAGTTAAATGTACAGATAATTTACCTCGATACAACGGATTTGAAGAAACGAAATTTAGTTTAAATTAATTTAATTTTTTTTTCATATCGACTAGAGTCTGTAATTAATAAATAACAACTGTAGTAGAACATAATAAGATACAGTACAATAAATAATTGTAACTGCTGTTTTTTTTTTCTCTACCCTTTAAAATAAACTAATTATACAAATCGGCAACTCGGTTCAGTTGGAGATTACCGTCGGGTAATTGTCGGAAAAATGTAATTTGATTCGATCGAAAATAAAACTGTACATTATTATTATTATTATTATTATTAATTGTGGGATACAACAATCTGCAATATCGATTGCAGATATAATGAAAAACTGAAAGGAATATTGAAAAAAAAATATTTAAAATAACACTCACAACTGTAACTGAAAACTGTTTTTCTTTTTCCGACTACTTACACATAAAATACACATATATATATATATATATATATATATATATATATATATATAAAAATAAATTTTATGTATAAATAAAACTAAAAACTTCGCAGTAAAATTTTATTTTAAGTTCCTCCCTCCCCACCCCTCAAACCCGGGACAATCAAAGCGCTATGAGATCACTAAAATAAAAAATAAAAATATAAAATATACTGTACACATATTGATTACGATTACGGCTAAAAGTTAGTTTATCACTATATATATCGTAATATTGATTTTAAGACCGTGAATTTCGTTTTATTTCTTTGCATCAGCGACCAACTGATTGACACACACTTCAAGCGCTACTGAAGACCGCGGTAGCAGAGAAATACACGAAATATCTTGACATTCCACAGACCGCCACTAGACTAATTGTGTTATAGAATATATATAAACTAATATATATATATATATATATATATATATAGAAAGACATATCGGTTAAAATAAAAAAAAAATTAATTAGATCTTATCATCTTGTACGATTACAAATTTTACAATTGGGGAGAGGAAGGGAGGAGATAATTATTACTATAATATACCGTCTGTTGTTTCAAATTTAATGTCCGGCCATACGATTATAAACTCTAAGGGTTGGAAAGATTAATTTTTTTTTACCGTAGGTTTTTTGCAGCGTTTTCCTCCGTCTCCTCTCCGGCTCTTTCCGGCCTGTCGGTTTTCGGCCGCTCTCACCGTCTTCAGTAGCACTTTGGATGTTTTTCCTGGGGGGGGACGGAACTGCACTATCACTGTGTCATCACTTGCACTTGCGGTGTCGTTGTCCGCCCGGTTTAAGAAGCGTCCAACGAAAAGTGTCTCTAATAGCGCAGCGCTACTGAAGATTCGGCGAGTGGCGAAAGTAACGAAAGCAGTCGGCGAGAGGAGACCACAAAACAGGTATGTTAAACTATAATATATATATATATATATATATATATATATATATATATATATATATATTTTATACCAATTATATATATATATATATATTAATACGACTCTAACTGGTTTTGTTCAGGTCTGCGTTCAATCTGATCTCTCTTCTCCGATTTTATGCCCCAAAAACCCCATTTTTGCGCTTAAAACCGCATTTTAGGCCGATTTTATGCCATTTTTCCCGCACCGTTCCCCAAAAAATACGGTGTGGCGCGTCGAAATCGGTTCGGGGAATTTACAGCCGGCGATTTTGTGCGAAAGCGTGACAAGAGGTACCGGTACGTAATAATCGAGACCGTACCGGCTGAAAATCTAACATTCCCTACCGATATACATAAGCGTTTTAATCAAGTTCGGGATACTCGAGTACGATAACGAAGACACGACTTACGGAACTTACGATGGCGACACGAAAGAGTCGCCGGTCTCAAAGTGTACCGGGAGACCGAGACCCGGCGGTTTTCCACGATCGGGAAGCGAAATACGGAAAGTGGTTCTCAGACGGTGGCGAAGAAGCCGTTCCCTCTGAAGAAGACGGTTCTTTTCGCGCATTCGGCGCGACCGGAAAACGGTCAACTGTACTACTGTAGGGGTTCGTGATGTGGTATTAAAAGGGGAACACTGGGAATCCTGGCGTGAAGCTAAAAAAAGGTTATTTACGAACGCGATATTGAAGATTTAGCGAAGCTACATTTCTTCAGTATAGTCCTTCGAGTTTAATTATTGAAGGTATTTCCTTCTAATTCGATATACTCTGTGTGTGTGGCCAGCGTAGGGGTTGGAATACTACTGTAGGGGGGGTTCGTGGTGTGTTTCTGTCTCCTCTCTCGCTGGCGGTTTGGTCTTTCGCTAGACGGTTTGGCTGCCGCCGTCTTCAGTAGCGCTCTGTGTCACTAGTCACTGTTAGCACTTTGACCTAGCACAGTGACTACTGACACAGCGCTACTGAAGATGGCAAGCAAGCCGACAAACGCATCTAGCAAAGACCAAACCTCAGCGAGAGAGACAGAAACATCACAAACCCTACAGTATTCCAACCCCTCGTTGAGGCACAATATATTTTTATATATTATTATTACACGGCACGGAATATATATATATATATATATATATATATATATATATATATATATATATAAATACCGATTCGGAAACGAGATAGAGTAGAGTTTTTTTTTCCTATATAAAATGATCCCGTCACGGAATATTTCTGACCGTTATTAACAGTGAAATAGGAAAAACGTTCGTTTTTGTTTTTTTAAATGCGGCTTTTCGCCTCCGATAATGAAAAGTCGAGCGCACAATCGGCATCGACAAAGAGTCCAACAATCCGTTATATGAACACTATTGAAGTTGTGTATGTAACGTATTTGTATTTTACAAAGGTATTTTTGTAACCGTGAGACCATATATTATAAATATATATATATATATATATATATATATATATATATATATATATATATATATATTTATATGTATCAAATGAGAAAGGCGAGAAACAAGCATTACCTAACAGGCGATATTTGTAACATCAACATGCAGACAAACGACAGCAAATAGGCGAAAACTTGTCTAACATGTTGACAACATGTACATGTATCATTTAGTACATATATATATATATATATATATATATATATATATATATATATATGAAAGGAGGACATTTCATAATCATAGACTTAACATTTCCACTCAACTCGAAATTGATTCATCACAATTCAGCGACAATTTATTCCCGAACTGTTTCTTTTTTTTTTTTTTATAAAATATCGATACTCAATTTGAAACCCCTCCGATATAATCGACTTTCAAAATTAAAGTTTTTGTTTTTTGTTTTGGAATCGGTGCGAGCAAACGGAATGAAAAAGTTTCGTTACAAAAAAAAGTATATAATAATACTGGCGCTGACGGAAGAATAAATGAGAAACCAACAGACAAACAGACCTAGTATACATATATATATATATATATATATATATATATATATATATATATATACAACTTTAGCCTCGAAGACCGCACACAGACATATTTATGTTTAACTTTGATTACAAATACATACTACAATAATCATATAAAATGATATATATATATATATATACACAGACATGAAGACATTTTCAAATCGTTATCGTTAATAATAATCCTAAAATACAATGTTAACAATAAATGTGCGACAATGTAAAAAACCGTTTGTACCTTTTATGTAATTAATTTTTTTTTTTTCTTCTAGCCTTGATTTTATATTTTTTTATTAGAATCTAATAAAATATCAATTCTACCAGCCAGCTAATTTCATCTACGTTACATATACCGTATCATTATAAATAAAAAAATATATATATATATATTTATAAATATACGAAATAATAAAAATATGAGCTGTGCACAAATAATAGAAAGTACAATTTCATCGTTTTCATCTTTTTCTCTGTTTTTTTTATTCGAACATAAATTTTGAATATTCGAGAACGAAGATTGCGCGGCGCGCACAAACAAGTCGATCCGTTGTACGAAATTAAAAATTGAATTTCATCTCAATATATTTCGTGAGAGTTTATTCCATAGAATTGACTGTTATCGAAATTAAAAAAAAAAAAAAATACTGTTCAATAAATAAATATTCTGAATACAGTTTATTTTAATATTCGAGATATTTTTCTTATATATATATATATATATATATATATATATTTATGACAAGTAATCAAGTGACATTAAGTGATTAAGTGGCAGGAAGAACATTGTATATTAAAATTATTTTTTACTTCGAAAGACACGTTTCGACTATCGAAAAAATATTGAGATGAAACCGGATGCTTCGGAAGATTATTCGAGAATTATCGAATCAACGTAAGCGCCAGGTGAAAAAGTTGTCGGTTCCGTTTTTATTTATTTTTTAAATATTTAAAATATTTTCGGACTGAGCGATCGATAAACTAGCGGCGTATAAAAAAAAAAAAAAAAAAAAAAACTAGGAGGAACGACAAAAATATTCCGATGACCGTATTTCACCCCACCCCACCCCAACATCGGTAAATATTATTGAAAATGAATCGAATACGATTTTTATTATAACATCGTTCCGACGGAAAGCGACAAATTGTTGTACTTTCCACGCGGGCGGCTCGTTTAAGATCTAGATTGGAAACGAAAAACCGAAAATAAGCGTTGAAAACAAAGCCGAACTGTTATAAAAAAGGAAATTCGAGACGCGTTTTTAAAAAAAAAAAAAGAAAAATTTTTTTAAAATAAAAATTTGAATAAATACTGCTCATATCATCGAATTGGCACACTAGGTAGCTTTTAAAAAAATTTTTTTTATCTGTCGAATTTATCCTCTAAATTTTGTCAATTAAATCAGTCTTAAAAGCGACGACGTCGTTATTCTTATTCTTTGCTTTCGTCCAATTTAACGCACTTTTTTTCCCCCTCGCGTTCGATTTTCAGTAAACGATTTCTAGTACTTATCGGATAATTAAATTGTTACAATTATATTATAACGACATCTACCTCTCTATTCGATACTGGACAGCGGTTTCTCTCTTTTCTTTTTCTTTTTCTCTCTCTCTCTCGGCCCTCCGCCCTTCTTTTAACTTTCATCCCTCGATGACCTGGAATGAAAAAAAAAATATATATAAAAAAATTATTCGGTTAAAGACGACAAGACGATTGAGCCCAAAACGGGTACAGGAATAAAATTATTGCTGATAGTATAATTTTCGCATCTATCGAAAGCAGTAGAATTCTATCGAACGCAGTTTCGTCGTTCTATAGGAATTAGAAACCGTTTTCACTTTCTCAACAAGTGTTATACTTGATCGTTGCGAAATAGACAGTTTCAAGTTTCCATTCATCCGAAAGTGTCTGCGATATATGAAAAGTGATAATGAAGAGTACAGCGACGACTTTCAACGGCGATATCGTCGCATCCTCATAGGAGATTGCCAAATTATCAGGCGATAATTTGGCGACGATGACGAAATACTGTTACTGTGAGAGTTCATTGATGTTTCTGTCTCCTCTCGGTTTGTCTCGCTGCAGTTTGAGAGAGGAGACAGTATAGTGCCGTATATATATATATATATATATATATATATATATATATATATATATAAACTGATTTGGGTATTCCAACCCCTCAGACCAATTCGTTCGTGAAACATTCTAAGTAATATGAGCGAGAATTAAAAAAAATATTTCTGTCCGATAATTAGCGTTAATTGTAACCGTTTCTATCGTTCTCGAAAAAACTCTTCGGCAACGGTCAATGTTATTGGGTCTGGGGCTAATAAATAAGTAATGGCCGTTTCTTGGCACTACATTTCAATTTATCTTAAAATAAAAAAAATTAAGGTCGACAATCATATACCATCTTATATAGGAAAAAGAAAGCTCTTTCGAATAACAATAAAACGATACGCCGAAACACTTTTTTATTCGCGCGCTAATTCATTACTTATTATTAGCCGACGCGATAGTTTTCACGGGTTAGACACCGGTTTTCGGCCTGTCAGCCACAATCCGTATTTCTCCGACTATAATTCTAATCGGTAACATCCCGCGACGACAATTATCGTTGCAAAGTGTTGTCGCTTACTGGCATTGTCGTTTTTTGTCGGCGGTGATGAGGAGTACGGCCTCGGCGTAGGACGGCGGCGGCAGCTCCGTAGTCGGTATGCCGATCGGATGGTCGATGATCAGGTCGTACGGCGGCGGTAGGGTCAGCGTGCTCGCGCTAGTCGCTCGGCAACCGACCAGAGAGCTGTCTGCGCCGCCTCCCGCTGTTCCCGTACTCCTCGACTGTTGGGCCAACTCGTGAAGGTCCTGAAACGATAGTAAAAAAAAATTAGATTCAGGAAATAAATCTTACTTCCCGCCGCGCCGAGAGATTAACTATATAGTCAGCCGGCATCCTCCGGCTACCCCCTCTCGGATTTCACATCGGGCCGACGGACCTCATACACCTGGACGCACGCGCAAAGACAAGACCATAAAACTACGGTATTCTTGTGCGAATTTACGCCACACTTAGTCCAGGCATGAAACCGATGCCTATGACTGGAATATAGTATGGGCGGTGGGCGAGGAAATGAACAGTGATTCACGCCAAAAAACCCGATAATCCCAATAATAAAGGGTGGGATATCGTCGACCTGGGCGGTATAATTCTATCCGACTTCTCGGTCGACCCCACTGCTCTCTTTTACAACTTGGCTTTGTGGATCGGCTGAAAAAAAGGGAGCGGTCGAATTACACATGGGGATCTAGTAAGTGGGCGAATAAAAAGAAGAGAATGTTTTGGTCCTATCAATGTGAAATGGAAACTAAGCGGCACCGAATCCATTCAAGACAATACTTTCAGATATTAACACATTGCGGACGACAAAGATATGTTGCAGTTTTATTTCATTTTCTATCGGTAGACAGGTTACTCAGGGTCAATTGACGAGTAGCGTTATTTTTATATTATTTTTATATAGTCCCGAAATTCATTGATGACACATAATTAATTACAAACGCATGGCGATAGCGCAGTATTCAATATACATATATATATATATATATTTTTTATATATATATATATATATATATTTTATATATATATATATATATATATATATATACATGATCAGACACAGGAAGGTTACAGTGTCCAATTGACGAGTAAGCGTTATTTTTATATTATTTTTATACAGTTCGAAATTCATTGACGGACATCGATATACGAAAGCCACGTGGCGATGGCGTTATTTATTCAATATATATATATATATATATATATATATATATATATATATATATATATATATATATATATAAGTCGAGACAAA
>JACDQD010000030.1:100000-120000 GCA_019843655.1 Lethocerus indicus | reverse complement strand
GTTACAGTGTCGTAGACAGGTTACTCGGGGGTCCAATTGACGAGTAGCGTTATTTTTATATTATTTTTTATACAGTTCCGAAATTCATTGACGACACATCGATATTACGAAGCCAGCGTCGTTTTAGTGCCGGGGGTTCGTAAAAATTCCTTCGCGCTATAAAAATGAGAGAGTCGCGACGAGATAAATTCCCGAACCGAGGACGGTTTAGATTATCCGAAAACGACAATTATCTATGAGGTTATACAAGAGGTTAGCCGGAGGATCCCCAATTCCAACCGAAACCGGTAGGAGTTGCGGAACGTTCCGGAGGGGAGAGGGCCCCCCCCCCGGAGTTCTCCCCATAACAAGTAGGCGAAGTCCGGTAGGCGAAAGCGAAACTTTCTCTAGGATCGGATATAGTTTATATTCACCCTGATGATGACCCGCTGCCTGAGCAGCATCTGTATCATGCTCTTCCTCCTGAGATAGAGTAGGCTTTTGATGGCGACCATCAGGCCGGAGCATATGCATATCGGGCCGCCGATCCACATGCTGCCCAAATCTGAGAAGACGTAGTAGTGTTCGACGCCGCCCAGAGCCGGCACTGTGATCAGTGTGCCGAGTGTCAACAGGAGAATTGAGGCGAGAAAATAGCTGTAGGAACGGCAGTCGCAGTCGCCGAGGCCGGTGGTCTCGGGACGCGATTCTTCGCTCTGCCGTAGCCGGGGACGGTCGAAGCTGATGTCGATCAGCACGTCCATGACGGCGGCGCACGCAATCGGCCGGCGCGAAAAGAAACCAACAAACACAGAAACCGACTACGACCAAACACTCTTCGACCGGCAGACCGTTGTTGTTGTCTCCAGCTGTTCCCTCCGGTCACACGCCCGCCAACCTAACACTTGAACGGCTAATATCATACGATTCTTTCAAAAAAACCGATCCTTTCAATATAATATAAAGGAATACAATAATTTTTTTAACAAAGAAAATATATTTAAAAAAAAATAAATAACGCCAACGGGTCGTACGATTCCATCCCCTGTATTAAACAATACAGGAAGCGAATATCGGGAATTTAGGGGCGTAAATTAGCGATTTAAAAATAGTCGAAAATAATATAATAATTAATAAAATATTATATAAATATATCGAAAAAAAAAAATATAATATATATTAATAGTGAGCAGGCCTTGGTCTTGTTCAAATCTAGTATTCCACAGGTTGAGTGAACTTAAACGCTCTGTAAGCGTTTCGTTTCGTTTCGTATAATATAATATAAAGGAATACAATAATTTTTTACAAAGAAAATATATTTAAAAAAAAAATAACGCCAACGGGTCGTAGGATTCCATCCCTGTATTAAACAATACAGGAAGCGAACATCGGGGAATTTAGGGCGTAAATTAGCGCTTTTAAAAATAGTCGAAAATAATATAATAATTAACACTTATATAAATCTATTAAAAAAATATAATATATATTAATAGTGAGCAGAGGCCCTGGTCTTGGTATCCAGTATTCCACAGGTTGGCCAACGTAAACGCTCTGAGCGTTTCGTTTCGGTCGTATAAAATAATATAAAGGAATACAATAATTTTTTAACAATGAAAATATATTTAAAAAAAAATAAATAACGCCAACGGGTCGTACGATTCCATCCCTGTATTAAACAATACAGGAAGCGAATATCGGGGAATTTACGGGCGTAAATTAGCGCTTTTATAAAATAGTCGAAAATAATATAATAATTAATAATATATTATATAAATATATCAAAAAATATAATATATATTAATAGTGAGCAGGCCTTGGTCTTGGTCAATCATCTGTTGTTCAAATGTAGTATTGCACAGGTTGGCCAACTTAAACGCTGTGAGCGTTTCGTTTCGTGGCAATTTTGCCGACTTTTCGGACGTTCTAGAGTTTTTTCTTGATCGGAGTTTTTTTTTTACGATTTTCGACTCGTCTCTCCTCGATTCTTCAAAACCGATATTTTTTCATACTTACCCCCCCTACCACCGAGGTTTCAATATAATATAATATAAAGGAATACAATATTTTTAGAAAAATTCTGCTGACGGGTCGTAGGATTCCTTCCCTTCCCTGTAGCAGTCTCAATCCGGAATATTCGGTGAGAATATTTTAAAATTGTTGTTAAAAATGTTGTACAAACGTAATAATAACGGTGGGTGGGCCTCGGTCTCGGATTCGTTCAATCGGGAACGAATCGTCAGCCATCTGTTGTTTCCTTTCGGTGTTCCAGGTTGGCCAACTTAAACCAAGCTCCGTGTGTATATCAATAGGGCGAGTTGTATATTTCTGTGTGGGAATTTTTCAATTATTAATTTTCCGACTTTTCGGACGTTTTTAACGTTTTATCGGAATTTTTTTAAACGTCCCAATTAGGATTTTCTCGTCTTTCTTCTCTGTGTATATACGTAGAATATAATTATATATACCCCGATCAGCTGATACGACTGTCATGGACGTCGTGTTGTCAGAGAGTTCGGGATTTTTCTAGTTCCTTCGCATATCGTCCGCCGATTATATTTCGGGCCGAGTTTTTCGACCGCCGCCGATGTCTTCCTACTTTCATTCGTTCGCTTCGCACTGAGGGAAGAGAGAGACGGACGTCCGCCTTGTGAAAAAGAAAAAACCCGAAGAAATTAGTGACAAATGAAAAGTCATTTCGTCCTGTTCCATCTCTCGCTTCTGTGTTTGGGTGAGTTGAAAAAAAGAAAAACCTTTTCTTTTTTTGGCTACGATTTCAATTTCGTAGCTGATATTTCCGCGTACGACAAAACCTGTCAATTGCGTCGAATTTTCAAATTCGGCCAAAACGCAATATGCAACACGGTCTGTGCATTGAAACGGTCGGCCGTTTTCTATACATCTATTTCAACCGTTATATTTATAAACGGCCGTTCCGAATATGCCTTGACCCGTTTCCATGTAAAAGTGAAGTTTCGGGGGGGGCGATATCACGAATTGTGATAGCGTCAATAGTCCCGGAAAAACCAATGATATATATATATATATATATATATATATATATATATATATATATATATATTTATATATATTCTGTCTCCTCTCGCTGGCGGTTAGGTCTTTTGGGCTCGACCCCGATTTCGGCCGCTCGCCCCGTCTTCAGTAGTCGCCGTGACAGTGACGTCACACTCGGTGATGCCCCCGAAAACGTCCAGAGTGCCGACACGGTGACTACTGAAGACGGGGCGAACGGCCGAACCGGCGACACGGAAGGATATATATATATATATATATATATATATATATTGTTTAATATAACTGTTTTGCAGTCTGCGAGATGGTTTGGAATACCATAGGTTCTGTCTCCTCTCGCTGCCGATTCGGTCCGCTTCTGCTAGGCCGGTTTCGGCCGCTCGCCGTCTTCAGTAGTCGCCGTGACAGTGTAGAGACAATGGCCCCCGAAAACGTCCAGAGTGCCGGCGCGGTGACTACTGAAGACGGGGCGAGCGGCCGAAACCGGGTCCGGCCCGAAAGGCCGAACCGGCGACATAGAAGAACCTACAATGATATATATATATATATATATATATATATATATATTGTTTAATATAACTGTTTTGCAGTCTGCGAGGGGTTGGAATACAGCGTAGGTTCTGTCGTACGGCCGTTCGCCGTAACGAAAGCGTACAGAGCCGTCCCGGCACGGCGACTAACTTCAGCGCGGCGCTACTGAAGACGTGGCGAGCGCCACGAAACCGCTTCTATCTAGCAGAATTCTGAACCGGAAGGGCGAGAGATGGGACGTAAACCTGCGCTGTATTCCAAACCCCTCTCGCCATAAACCTCGCATTAAACCTATATATATATATATATATATATATATATATATATATATCATTGGTTTTCCGAAACTATCGTATCACAATTCGTGATACCGCCCCCCTCGCCCCCGAAATTTCAGTTTTACCGGAAACAGATCGGGGCGTAAAACATCTTGGGGCGGGGGAAACAACCCCAAAAAGCTGGTCTTCGTCCGAAGTAGGGTAAACGCGTCCGTTGGTATTGGAAAATGGATCCTCTACGTTATAAGAGTTTTTAAACGAAAGCCGCGACAATAAAAAAAAAAAATCCGGTTAAATATCGTTCACGATTGGACGAATTGAAGACGGCGATCGAACAGAAAAAAATTATGCGAAATGTCGTGGAACGGAGAGACTCGTCGAATTGGCGTTACGCCGATATTTTTCGTATTAGTAAATTTTAAAATTAATTCGCCCCTTTCGCTTCGTTCCTTTTCGGCCGAAGCCTACTATTTGACCGTCGGACAGGATGGTCCGGTGGTTGGCGGCGCGACAATAACGCTGGCGGCCGACCTGTACGCGGCGGATGGCCGGAGGCCGACCGGCACTACGTTCCAGTTCAATTGGAACGACGACGCCGAACCGCAACACTCGAAGACGGTAAGTTTCGAATTTTACGACGCCCGATCTTTACGTCACGCACTGTCCGATAGTTCGACGCCGCGACGGCGGTCCATAAATATCCTGTTCGTTATTTGTAATATCGCCCGTCGAGTATGGCCTCCGAGGGGTCGGATATATATATATATATATATATATATATATATATATATATATATATATACATAACGTAGGTTCGTGGCGTGTTTCTGTCCAGCGGCCGAAATGCCGGTCTAGCGAAAGACCCGAACCGGCGAGAGAGAGAGGAGACGGAAACGTCACGAACCTACATATATTCCCATATTTGTCCCGCTAATCCCCCGTTTTGACCTACAACCCCAACAAACACTTGGGCCGATTGACAACACTACTGAAGATGGCGAGCGGCCGACAAAACCACGGTCTAGCAAAAGACCGAACCGGCAGAGAGAGGAGACGGATACGTCACGAACCTACAGTATATTCCATATTTGTCCCGCTAATCCCCCCTTTTTGACCTACAACCCAACAAACACTTGGGCCGATTGACAACACTACTGAAGATGGCGAGCGGCCGACAAAACCGGTCTAGCAAAGACCGAACCGGCAGCAGAGAGAGAGACGGATACGTCACGAACCTACAGTATTTGTCCCGCTAAGACCTACAACCCCAACAAACACTTGGGCCGATTGACAACACTACTGAAGATTCTAGCAAAGACCGAGAGAGAGGAGACGGATACGTCACGAACCTACCCCATATTTGTCCCGCTAATCCCCCCTTTTTGACCTACAACCCTAACAAACACTTGGGCCGATTGACAACACTACTGAAGATGGCGAGCAGCCGACCCCGGTCTAGCAAAAGACCAAACCCAGCGAGAGAGAGAGACGGATACGTCACGAACCTACAGTATATTCCCATATTTGTCCCGCTAATCCCCCGTTTTTGACCTACAACCCTAACAAACACTTGGGCCGATTGACAACACTACTGAAGATGGCGAGCAGCCGACAAACCGGTCTAGCAAAAGACCGAACCGGCGAGAGAGAGAGACGGATACGTCACGAACCTACAGTAATTCCCATATTTGTCCCGCTAATCCCCGTTTTTGACCTACAACCCTAACAAACACTTGGGCCGATTGACAACACTACTGAAGATGGCGAGCGGCCGACAAACCGGTCTAGCAAAAGACCGAACCAGCGAGAGAGAGACGGATACGTCACGAACCTACATAATTCCCATATTTGTCCCGCTAATCCCCGTTTTTGACCTACAACCCCAACAAACACTTGGGCCGATTGACAACACTACTGAAGATGGCGAGCGGCCGACAAACCGGTCTAGCAAAAGACCGAACCGGCGAGAGAGAGGAGAGACGGATACGTCACGAACCTACAGTATATTCCCATATTTGTCCCGCTAATCCCCGTTTTTTGACCTACAACCCTAACAAACACTTGGGCCGATTGACAACACTACTGAAGATGGCGAGCAGCCGAAATCCCGGTCTAGCAAAAGACCGAACCGGCAGCGAGAGAGAGGAGAGACGGATACGTCACGAACCTACAGTATATTCCCATATTTGTCCCGCTAATCCCCCCCTTTTTGACCTACAACCCTAACAAACACTTGGGCCGATTGACAACACTACTGAAGATGGCGAGCAGCCGACAAAACCGGTCTAGCAAAAGACCAAACCGGCGAGAGAGAAACGTCACGAACCTACATAAATTCCCATATTTGTCCCGCTAATCCACCCTGTTTTTTGACCTACAACCCCTAACAAACACTTGGGCCGATTGACAAACACTACTGAAGGTGGCGAGCGGCAGCCGACAAAACCGCTAACCTTAACATTTGGATTTTTTCCCCAGAAGATACTCCGGTACAGCGAACTGTAAAGAAAAACCTTATTTCTGGCAATAAGAAAAACGTGCCTCTTTATTACGGACGGAAATTATGTAAATTGGGTCATTTCGACGACTTTCGGTCGAAAGAAAATAAGATCGCAGGCTCAAGCCGTCCAATATTCTATTGGAGTTATCCAATTTCTGATAAGATTATGTTAGATAACATTATATTTCTAATTTAAAATCAATCTATTGGGGGTCTCCCGACGATGGTTTAGGGGCGAGTGTGTTCAATTTAAAAGGGATTGAAAAAGCGAATTGACAATATTCTCGGACAATTTTTTTTGTCTTATATCGCGTGGAAGAGAAAAATTACTCATAAGAGATAATGAAATTAGTCACTGTATAAACGAGATAAGAGATATTTCGTAATTTTTTGACTCGTCGATTATATCCGATAGTTGTTTATTACTCGATAGCGATAATTAATTTTTTTTTTTTAAATACACTCTACGTTCAAATAAATTGTTCAAATCGGTAAGAGAGCGGAATTTTAATTGAAAAATATATATATATATTTATTACAAGTATTCTCGAGCGTGGACTACATTCCACAGTAGTTCCAACTTTCTCTGCGTAAACAAAAATGGTATATATATATATATATATATATATATATATATATATATATATATATATACGAAATTTTTTATTTATCAACTTGCAATACGATACAAATACTATTTTCGCGTGGGTATCGCTTTTGTTGGGGAAAAAAAAAAATCGCGCTAAAAATAACGATCGGGGTAAATAAAGATTTAACGTAATATTATCGAATTGCACTATTATTTGACCCTTTGTGCACCTCCCTCGAAATTTTTTCGGCGATCCGAGGTGAAATATCGAAAAATCCGCACGACGAAACATCTATCCGTTTGTCGTTTTCAGTCGAAATTCGCTCTGTCCCTTCTACATTTTCTCTACTGTCATCACTTTCAGATACTTCGATATCTCACTTTAAATATGAATTCGATATATAATAACGACGGATTCGATACAACACTCTGCTGGCGAATAGCAGGAATTGTCTGCTATTATCGTTTGTCACCGAAAGTGAAATCTCCTATTGATAGTTTTTTACGATTTCGTTTTCGTCACTAAGCGTTAAAAACTGAAAATTGTTCGCGTCATATCCGCTCCTCGGAGTCCCTCGACTGCAAAGGGCGCAACTTTATGACCCTCCGATCTGGAAAACGCGCATCTCGTCTATAGCTGTATATATATATCACTTTGACTCGTCATTCCGTTCGTTTATTCGTTTTTTTTTCTTTTCTTTTCTTTCTATCTTTCTTTTACAGGAGGAGGGCGAAATGACTAGCTCGTCGTGGAACATCACCTATCCGCCGTCACTCTATCCGGCCGGCACTTACGAAATCAAATTGGTCGTCAAGGAGCGTCTGTTGATTGTCCATTACGAAATCGCCAGTCAGGCGATTCTAATTAACGTTACAGGTAGATATTAAGTCGGTCGTGAAAGACGTCGGGGAGGGGGACTTATTAGGGGTGGGTAGAATGAGATATCGGCGGGCTGTAAAAATTTGGAGCCGGGGAAAAGGTGTTTTACGACACGTGACATTGACGTTGGGGTGGCGAATTGAAATAAAAATAATAAGAGGTCGTTTCGCCGCGCCGGGGGACTTATTTATTAGCGATATCGGCGGGCTGTAAAAATGCGGAGCCGGGGAAAAGGGGAAAAACGTAAAACTACCCGGAAAAGGTGTTTTACGACACCTGACATTGACGTTGTGGCGAATTGAAATAAAAATAATAAGAGGTCGTTTCGCCGCGCCGGGGGACTTATTTATTAGCGATATCGGCGGGGCTGTAAAAATGCGGAGCCGGGGAAAAGGGGGAAAACTACCCGGAAAAGGTGTTTTACGACACCTGACATTGACGTTGGGGTGGCGAATTGAAATAAATAATAAGAGGTCGTTTCGCCGCGCCGGGGGACTTATTTATTAGCGATATCGGCGGGCTGTAAAAATGCGGAGCCGGGGAAAAGGGGGAAAACTACCCGGAAAAGGTGTTTTACGACACGTGACATTGACGTTGGGGGTGGCGAATTGAAATAAAAATAATAAGAGGTCGTTTCGCCGCGCCGGGGGGGGACTTATTATTAGCGATATCGGCGGGCTGTAAAAAATGGAGCCAGGGGGTAAAACTACCCGGAAAAGGTGTTTTACGACACGTGACATTGACGTTGGGGTGGCGAATTGAAATAAATAATAAGAGGTCGTTTCGCCGCGCCGGGAAAACTACCCGGAAAAGGTGTTTTACGACACGTGACATTGACGTTGGGGAAATAAATAAAAATTCTTGAAATTTCGGCGTCGCGCCAACGACATTTTATACACAACAGGCGCCAATCTCTTTTTTTTCAATTTCCTGATAAGATTGTACGTTCGAACGCCGTTTCGTCGAAATAACGATATTTAACGATTGCGCCCCCCACCCCCGGTGAATGTCAAAATAATAGTAATAAAAAAAAAAAAAAATTAATTACGCGATTCGACTCTCATTTAACGCAACGGCTTGAACTGTTTGTTATAATACGACACTTTGAATTGAACTTTTTCGAATTCGCGTTTTCAACGACGGATAACCAAGGGATCGGAATTTTCTTCGATATATATATATATATATATATATATATATATATATCGCTCGTTGGCCAATATTCGAATTTATTTACTGATTACGCCATTGTGCCGATATTTCAATCTCTGTCTCCGCCTTTTCGACTATATTTTTTCGACGTATTCGTCCCTAAAGTACGACTCGATATATATATATATATATATATATATATATATATATATATATATATATCGATAGGCTCAGCTCGATATTGGGAGAAATTTTCGGCCTTGTAACTTTTGGAGATTGGAAAAATTTTCATAATTTGTTGAAAAATAAAGTTCGTCATCAGTATCACTATCCATAATAGGCGTAACGCATTTTTTTTTTTTTTCTTAAGGAAGTAAGTCGCTATCAGAACTATCGTTAATTTTTCCAAAATTTTTTTTTTTCAAACTCATAAAATTCATCTTCGCTACCGGAAAATTCCAGGTTTTTTTTCCAACCGTTATTCGCTTCCACGACACTACTATTTTATAAGGCTTAAAGTGTGGTTTGGAAAAAATAAATAAAATAGCGCGCCAACGACTCGGTCTTTGTATAGTGCTCCGAAAATTATGCTGAAAAAATTTTTTCCCTCAATTGTCGCGTCTACAATTGAGCCCAAACCTAAATATCAAGTCATGCCGAGGGGTGGGGGTGGGTGGGGTGGTTAACCCCGGCTGACACGTGTTTTTTTTTCAAAAATTCACTAATCCTAGAGATCGGTCAACAGCTCTCCGACGGATACTTTTTAACGTATATCTCGACCGTTTTTTCTCTTTTCTTTTCTTTTCTTCCAGCCCACCTGAACGGCGAATTGGAACTGAGGCAGGGCAACAGTACGGCGCCGGACGACGGCTACGCGTCGAACCGCCAAGAGGTCATCCACGAGGTGGCGCTGTCGCGTCCCGACGCCCTGTTGGTGCGCGACGCCGGACTGAACGTCGCCACGTACTGGTTCCTCGACTGCGTCTATCTCGGCGTATCGCACGATTACGCGTTCCGCCACAACTATTCGGCGGACGACGTCGGCGACCATTCGCTGAGCGTCGTCCTGATTGCCGCCGACGGGAGCGAGACCGGTCAGTTTGTTGAACGAAATGTTTTTCCAGTCTAGAATAAACTACAGTCTTGAACTATCTCTCTCTGGAACGATTTCGGACACTATAGTCGGAGAGTTTCCAGAGACGAAACTGTAATTATACAGAGAAGAGAAACTGTATGTGTATGGGGGTAGATGTATAAAACGAGATGATATAAAGGGAAAAATATTATTTTCGGTTTTATATCGGTTTTATTGTTTCATTCGGTCGTTCGAAAAAAGTTCGGGGGAAATTCGGACCAAAAATTCCCGTTAACGAGTTCACTGTCGGAAGTGCGATTGACATGAAATTTACGCGTTTATAAATAATATTACCGGATCGCTTTATGCGAGCGTTATTATTATTATTATTATATTGTACGGTTTCGGGTTTTTTTTTGTTTACAGCCGACGTCAGAACGACGACGTCTGCCGGCGTTCCGACGACGACGACGACGACGACGACTCGAACTATAAACGGCAGTTCGAAGACATCGTTTCCAACGATATCGGATCCGAGGGCCTAAGAGGCGCGATTATGACGTCAGAAGGGCCGGTGACGACGACGCCGACAACAACAACGCCGACAACGACGCCGACAACAACTCCTCTTCCGCCCCTCTGTCCGAATTCATCGTCGGTCGTCACGGACAAGAATAAGACGTACGGATTTTTCTACAAGACGGTCAAGCTTACGAAGTAAGTCCCACCCCCAACCCCTCCGTCAATATGATATTGATATTACATTATGTACGGTGATTTAGCGACGGATGATCCGAGAAATTATATCATCATGTTTTGTCGTCTGTGAAGGGTCGGAATACTGCTGTGTAGGGGTTGGTGATGTTTCTGTCCCTCCTCTCGCTGCCGGGGTTTGGTCTTTGCTGGCACCGGGGATGGGGTTTTGTCGGCCGCTCGCCGTCTTCAGTAGCGCCGCTGTGTCAGTAGTCGCTCTGGTGTGTGGCACTTTGATTGTTTTTCGGGGCATCCTCACTGCACTGTCACATGTACTGTAGTGACAGTAACACAGCGCTACTGAAGACGGCGAGCGGCCAAAACCCCGGTCCAGCAAAAGACCCGAACCGGCAGCGAGAGAGAGAGAGAGACGGAAACGTCACGAACCTACATAAATTCCCATATTTGTCCCCTTTTTTGACCTACAACCCTACAAACACTTGGGCCGATTGACAACACTACTGAAGATGGCGAGCGGCCGACAAAACCCCGGTCTAGCAAAAGACCAAACCGGCGAGACAGAAACATCACGAACCTACATAAATTCCCATATTTGTCCCGCTAATCCCCCCTTTTTGACCTACAACCCCAACAAACACTTGGGCCGATTGACAACACTACTGAAGATGGCGAGCGGCCGACAAAACCCCGGTCTAGCAAAAGACCAAACCGGCGAGACAGAAACATCACGAACCTACATAAATTCCCATACATTTTGCAGTTACTGAAGATCCCCCGTTTTTGACCTACAACCCTACAAACACTTGGCCGATTGACAACACTACCGACCGACAAACCGGTCTTCACGCATATTTGTCCCGCTCCCCCATCCCCCCGTTTTTGACAAACACTTGGGCCGATTGACTAAGCAAAGACCAAACCGGCGAGACAGAAACATCACGAACCTACATAATATTCCCATATTTGTCCCGCTAACCCCCCCTTTTTTGACCTACAACCCTAACAAACACTTGGGCCGATTGACAACACTACTGAAGATGGCGAGCGGCCGACAAAACCCCGGTCTAGCAAAAGACCAAACCGGCGAGACAGAAACATCACGAACCTACAGTATATTCCCATATTTGTCCCGCTAATCCCCCCCGCCACCCCGTTTTTTGACCTACAACCCTAACAAACACTTGGGCCGATTGACAGCGCTACTGAAGACGGCGACCGGCCATACGGTATGATTGTAATCTCAGTTTTTTTTGTGTTTGTGTTTATGTTGTGTATATATATATATATATAGGCCCAGTGAGCGACGTAGTCGTTAGCGGTTCGAGTTGGCTGAAGCACGACGTACTTCTGAACCTGTCCGTCTCGTGCAAGGGCTCGCCGCCGTTCGACCACTGCGTCAAGATACTGAAGGGCGTTTACAACAGTACCGGCGACGAGACGTGCAACAGAGTTTCCGTCACGCCCACCTGTCAGATACACCTGCTGCACTATTTCGACGATCCGAACACGTACACACTCCTGTTCATAATCGGCAACAACGTTTCGAGGACCGTGACACCGTTCGGCGTCAACATATTCGAAGGTGAGTCCGATTTGTAGACGGGGGAATTTTCTTCGGAATAAGAAATAAAGGATGGAATACCGACCGGTGCTGGACGTCACCGATACACTTACGACACGTTGTATAACTCTCATCAAGGGTCATAAGTTAACACTTTGCACTCGGGACGGGGCCAATTTTGTCAGTTTTAACGCGTAATGGACGAAAACAAATCGTAAACAACTATCTATGGGGATATTTCGCTTTCGGTGAGACAAACAAATAAACATATTCCGCATTACGCATTCAGCACTCGGAAGCGAACGAGTTGTTGTCCTGCCGCCGCGGTTTGTTTGTTGAAAGGCCGCTCGCCGTCTTCAGTAGCGCCTCCGTGCGCGCGTCCAGCAGTCACTGTCGCGGCACAGTGTTGGATGTTGACAGTACAGTGTGAAAGTGACAACAGTTGGGGATGCCCCAAAAAAACACGTCCAAAGTGCCAGAACAGTGACTACTGACACAGGGCGCTACTGAAGACGGCGAGCGGCCGACAAACAAACCGATGTTTCCCGTCTCCCCTCTCTCCCCGCTGCCGGTTCGGTCTTTTGCTAGACCGGGGTTTGCTGCCGCTCGCCATCTTCAGTAGTGTTGTCAATCGGCCCAAGTGTTTGTTGGGTTGTAGGTCAAAAAGGGGGGGATTAGCGGGACAAATATGGGAATTATACTGTAGGTTCGTGATGTTTCTGTCTCGCCGGTTTCGGTCTTTTGCTAGACTGGTTTTGTCGGCTGCTCGCCATCTTCAGTAGTGTTGTCAATCGGCCCAAGTGTTTGTAGGGTTGTAGGTCAAAAAAGAGGGGGGGGATTAGCGGGACAAATATGGGAATATACTGTAGGTTCGTGATGTTTCTGTCTCGCCGGTTCGGTCTTTTGCTAGACCGGTTTTGTCGGCTGCTCGCCATCTTCAGTAGTGTTGTCAATCGGCCCAAGTGTTTGTAGGGTTGTAGGTCAAAAAACGGGGGGGATTAGCGGGACAAATATGGGAATATACTGTAGGTTCGTGATGTTTCTGTCTCGCCGGTTTGGTCTTTTGCTAGACCGGTTTGTCGGCCGCTCGCCATCTTCAGTAGTGTTGTCAATCGGCCCAAGTGTTTGTAGGGTTGTAGGTCAAAAACCGGGGGATTAGCGGGACAAATATGGGAATTTATGTAGGTTCGTGACCGGGGTTTGTCGGCCGCTCGCCGTCTCTCAGAAGTGCTCCTGTGTCACTGTCACTACAGTACACGTGTGAAAGTGACACAGTGCAGTGCAGTGAGGATGCCCCCCCCCCGAAAACATCCAAAGTGCACACACAGTGACTACAGTGACACAGGGCGCTACTGAAGACGGCGAGCGGCCGTCAACAAACAAACCGCAGTCTAGCGAAAACCCGACCGAGAGAGAGAGGAGACAGAAACTTCACGAGAACCCCTACAGTAGTATTCCAACCCTCGCTGGCCACACACACACACACAGTGATATCGAATTAAGTCCTGTTATTCGCCAGTAGAGTCTAGCCTATCCCTCGTTTATACGGCGAATAAAAGAAAAATTTGTGAAAATTACAACGTTATCGATAGTTAATAGCGACATAATGTACAATTTTCCGACGATATATCGAAAAGAACGGTAACGATAGATATTTTCCGAGGAGAATTGAAAGTATACGAGGAATCTACGTATACATCGATCGATTCCTTTAATAGAAGAACAGCGATAATAATATGTCTCGCCTCTTCGAGTGCAAAGGGTTAATAAATTAATTACAAATCCAATTCCGAGTATAACCGAAGCTAATTTTATACAAGTCCAACGGGACGATATTGTATTGTATATTCTTGTTATTGGATAAAATTGAAAAAAAAAAAAATAACGTATTCGGAACGTACTGTCCGGATGAACGGTGTCGTTGACGATTATACGACCTCGTTTATTAAAAAAAAAAAAAAATCGTAGCTCTAAACGATAGATTTTTTTATCTGTCGAAAGTGACCGACGCGGCGCTACTGAAGACGGGGGGGGCGAAAATTCTAGTCATATAAGACAAAACCTGTCTCCGTTCTGAACTGTACTGTTAATTAATTAATTTTTTCTGTTGTCTTTCGGTTTTTCTTCGACAGTTAAAAACACGCCCAGCTTTCTGTGATTGTGGTGCCGGTGACGTGCAGCGTTGTCGCCGTCGTTCTAATCGTCTTCGGAGTCGCCTATTACATACAGACAAAGCGCAGGTAAGCCGGCATTAGTAGTGTTCAATCCGACCGATCGATCGGTTTTATCGAAATTGGGATTTTTGCCAAAATTTAACCGGTCTAATTTTCGTGTACCAAGAGCCTATCGTTCTAAAAAAAAACAAAACACAAAAATAAAAAAATGTTCGACGATCCACAATCTACAGTTGTTGTAACGGGTCAAATAGCGGCGTGCGCAATCCGTGACGTCATCATATATCGATATATCGATATATCGATATATATCGATCCATCGATATTCGCTCAGGTGTAACGTCGAATGAACTCACTACATTTTTTTCATATTATTTATTATTTTTTATTATCGGGAAAGGGTCAGAATTGATGACCACCCCCCCACCTATCGACCCGATGATGAATTTTAAGTCGATCGGAACCAACAACAACAAAAATATCGATATAATGAAGTTACAGGATATGATATTGTTTAGCCATTCGGTTTTATCGTCCGTATAGTCGAATACATACTTTCCGTCTGGTACACCTTTTATTGTCGTATTTCATTGCAAACGCAGTAAATATATATATATATATATATATATATATATATATATAAATTTAGAACGATGGGCTCACACGATTACCGGAGATTCGACGAATCTCTCGGCCTGTTTTGATTTTGTTTTAATTTTTACAGATTTTTTTTTTTTTTCATTTTTACACGCCGAATAACCGTTCCTTCCTCTTTATTGATTTTTCTTCTTCTTCTTCTCTCTTCTTATTCTTCTTCTTCTCAACTAACGAATCGACTCGATACTCGAAAAATTCTCTCTCCGTTTCGATTTTATTAACAGTTGAAGAATTTCGAACGTACTTTGAAATTTTTTTTTTTTTTTGGGGGGGAGGGGCAGTGTGAAATTGTTGAAATTTCAAAACGAAACGGAATTTCTGTATTAATCGAATAATTTAAACTAATAATAATAATAATAATGCGAACCGTAATGTTCTATTGAGAAGTCGCGAATAGAGATATTGGTCCTACAAACTACAATTACGTACAAATCATATATATATATATATATATATATATATATATATATATATATATATATACATATGAATCGGCAGTATTCCTTTTGAACAAAAAATGTTGTTCCAAAACTGTTCATACTCGTGAGACTTTATTACTGAGAGATTTCTGTAGTTTTATTGTTGTCAATTTTAAATATTGAAACAATTGTTATAGAATTGTTAAATTCAAAATGTTACATTTGTTGTTTATAACCTGCAGTTGTGTGTAACCAGCGTATAACCTACTTTGGCTGTCGCCCGTACCAAATATCGCCGGCGTGAATTTTAATCGAATTGAAAATTTAAATTCATCGCAACGAAATTTGAACGAAAGTGGGCTTAATTAATTGTGAATTGTTTTATTGGACGAGTCAAATTGGCGCAATTTCGAATTTCAGTTGGGAAAAACGGCAAGCAGTCACCGGGTGCCGAATTTCATCCGTTTGACGAGAAATTTTATGAAAGTTTAATTCATTAGTAAACGTTTTGTGAAATTTCATTAGTGAGATTATTGCCGATTCGAGACGTCATCAGTCGTGACGTCACAACAGCGCTTCTAATCGGCCAGATGACGTCTCCAACCGTGGTGACGTCATCACTGTCAAATTTTCTATCGACTCGAGTCGTATTAATAATAAGACGGAGGAGAGTTTCCACGAAGATTTTCGTTTTGAAAAATCGAAACAATTTCGAAAAATCGTCTGCACATGACTCTCTTACGTTGTCGGAAATTTTATTTAATAAACCTACAGAAACTGCCCCCGGAAATTTTTGCGAAATTGAAAACAAAACTTTGGATTTTCGGTCGACAACCATTTAACGAGAAATTGTTATGAAAGTTTATTTTTATCGAACGTTTTGTGAAATTTCATTAGTGTTTTGCCGATTCGAGACGTCATCAGTCGTGTGACGTCACAACAGCGCTTCTAATCGGCCAGATGACGTCTCCAACCGTGGTGACGTCATCACTGTCAAATTTTCTATCGACTCGAGTCGTACACGACAGAGAGTTTCCGAAGATTTTCGTTTTGAAAAATCGAAACAATTTCGAAAAATCGTCTATATATATATAATCTCTTACGTTGTCCGCAATTTTATTTAATAAACCTACAGAAACTGCCCCCCCCAACATTTTTGCGAAATTGAAAACAAAAACTATTGGATTTTCGGTCGACAACCATTTAACGAAAATTGTTATGAAAGTTTATTTTTTTATCGAACGTTTTGTGAAATTCCATTAGTGGTTTCGGGCCGATTCGAGACGTCATCTCAGCCGTGTGACGTCACAGCGCTTCCAAATCGTCACCAACCGCGGTGACGTCATCGCTTGGGTCCGACTCGATTTTTCTTCTTTTGAATTCTCCATTATTACGAAAAAAAATATATATAAAATAAAAAAAAACACTACGGTCTGGTGTAGAGATAAAACGAATGATTTTGATTGTGGAAAAAAAAAATAAATAATTGGTTGTGCTGTGATGAGAGATATAAAAAAAATTGGTTTTTTTCGTAAATTTGCGTAAATGTTGAACAGATATACTGTCGAAGTGGCAGATTTTGATTTCTCGAATGCCGGGGAGGACACCGAGTACAGGACGTTCAGGGAGAGGCTCGCCCAGGCGGTCGTCACAGCCCTTAACAGATCAGTTCGCACCGACGCCGATTATTCATCGCTCAACAACGGTTGTTCAATCATTTTGTTTTATTTTCATTATTTATCCTTTAGTTTTAATTGATTTCGGTTGATTGTTCGGATTTTTTTTATTTAGTTTTTTTTTTTCTGGAGGATCGGCCAACGTACGGATGATTACGACGATCGGAGGATAATTTTCCACCCCCACCCCCACCCCCACCACCACTGTACGGAAACCGCCCTAGCGACGGGTCTCTATCGGTTGGGAACAGTTCGGTACTGGATATCCGGAAGTTCCGTCCGGAAGTTCCGGTACTGGATATCCGGAAGTTCCGGTACTGGATATCCGGAAGTTCCGGTACTGGATGTCCGGAAGTTCCGGTACTGGATATCCGGAAGTTCCGGTACTGGATATCCGGAAGTTCCGGTACTGGATGTCCGGAAGTTCCGGATGTCCGGAAGTTCCGGTACTGGATGTCCGGAAGTTCCGGTACTGGATATCCGGAAGTTCCGGAACTGGATATCCGGAAGTTCCGGTACTGGATGTCCGGAAGTTCCGGTACTGGATGTCCGGAAGTTCCGGTACTGGATGTCCGGAAGTTCCGGTACTGGATATCCGGAAGTTCCGGTACTGGATATCCGGAATGTTCCAGAACCTGTTTTTGGAGTGTTCCGGATCTGGATATCCGGAATGTTCCAATACTGGTTATCCGGAATGTTCCAGAACCTGTTTTGCAGTGTTCCGGATCTGGATATCCGAGTAGTCCGGCCCTCGCTTCCAGGAATGTTCAGGAACTGGATATCCGGTAGTTCCAGAATTCGCTTCCCGGAAGTTCCAGAACTCGCTTCCGGAATGTTCAGAAACTCGTTTTCCCGATGTTCCGGAACTGGATATAAGGAATATTCCGAAGTGGCTTTCCGGAATGCTCCGGAATCGGTTTTCGGAATGTTCCAGAACTTGTTTTCGGAGTGTTCCGGTACTGGATATCCGGAAATTCCGGTACCTGATAAACGGAATGTTCCGGAACTGGTTATCCGGAATGTTCCAGAACCTGTTTTTGCAGTGTTCCGGAACCGGATATCCAGTAGTTCCGACCCTCGCTTCCAGGAATTTTCAGGAACTGGACATCCGGAAGTTCCACAACTCGCTTCCCGGACTGTTCAGGTACTCGTTCTCTGGATGTTCCGGAACCGGATATCGGGAATTTTCCCGGTGGTTGGGGGAGGGGGAAATTGTCCAGGACTTCTTGGTCCGACCGTAATTCTTATCCGACAGTCGTCCAGGATCTTCCAGGAAGATCAGGATCCCGGCGACAATTCAAATTTCCCGGTCGCGCTCAAACCTTCCTCGTACACTCGTATATATATATATATATATATATATATATATATATATATATATATATAGATAAAACCGAAAACAGATACAGAAACTCTTCTTTATTTTTATGTTTCAGTTCTTCCGTTTCTTTCCTTTTAATTCTCCTTCTTTTCCATTTTTCAGACGTAATAACTGACAGAAAAGAAATAGAAAAAGAAACTCCGACCGTAGCCCTATTTAATTATTAGTATTGACCCCATCGAGTAGTATGTATATATATATATATATATATATATATATATATATATATATATATATATATAAGTAGTTTATGCTGTGTTGTTAGTAATACTTATGTATGACTACTGTTGTGGTGACGGTTGGTTGTTGATAACAAAATTTCCGATTAATTTTCCGATTAGAATTAATTGTTTCGATTCTAATAAATTTTTCCCGATGGCCGGCGGGGTGGGGGGTGGGCCCAACATTAAAATATTTAAAAAAAAAACAAAAACCATTTTCTATTGTTACATCCGCGGATAATAGGAATTTTCTGTTCAAATATCAAATTCAAAATGTCTCATTTCAGATTATTTTTTTTTTAAATAAACCCCTCCCCACCCCCAAAATATTTTTTTGTAACATTTTTAAATATAATTTGATAACGACAATTTCTGTTATCGTGTCCCCCTCCCCTGGCCATAAAATAATGGTGTGATTATGACTAACATCTTTAAAATGACTAACATTATAATAAGTATTTGTTGTAAGTGTAGAATTTCTGGAGGATAATGGGGTGGGGGGTTAATGTGAAACCAAATAAAATTTGTCTATATATATATATATATATATATATATATATATATATATATATATATATAATTTTCAAATTTTCAAGAATCTAAAGTTCGCTCTAAGAAAATATGCTATGATTTTTTTTTCAATTTTTACAAAAAGAAATACACATAAAATTTTAAAAATTAAAGACAGAGGAGGAGGCATTGTACATATATTGTACAATTTAAATTGTGCACAGAACATTTGTTCGAAGAGTGAACAAAATTTATTTATGTTGCACCTAACCCCCTACAAATTCAATTAATTATTATACTGTTATATATAATAATAGATAATCAGTAGTCAATTTATCATTCGGATATAATGAATATACCAGTAGTTAGATAAATAAGTATTAACTCATTTCAGGTGATATTTATCCTGGTTTTGAAAATATTTTTGTGCCACTGTGTGTCTGTTTTGTGTGTATTTAAAATTTTTCACTTTGTAATTAATTTTATTGAGCCAAAAAAAAGAGGAAAAACTTTATTAATCTACTATACAGAGGTGGTCCAAAAAAATGTATCCACCCTTCAACAGTCCATAACTTGGAAACTGATTGACGGAATTGTGTCTGAATTTTTGGTAGTTTTGTAGTTTTTGTAGTTGGGGCAATCGCCCCCATACAAAGCGTTGTATTATGGGGGC
>JACDQD010000030.1:80000-95000 GCA_019843655.1 Lethocerus indicus | reverse complement strand
ATTCCTTTTAGGATATATAAATAAATGAGAGGGAGGGGGCGCGTGTCTAGTTTCTCGATTATATTAAAGACTTATTGAAAAAAAAATAAAAAATAAAATAAAATAAAATGAAATTGATTTTCAAAAGGCTGGTGTTTAAATCACACACACACAAGTTCTGTTCTAAGAACTTTTTTTTTCTAATAAACCGACAAAAAAATCAAATAAATTGCTAATATTGTATTCGATTTATTTGTGAAATAATAAAAGTACGAGAGAAAATTAAAAAATTGTGCAGAAATACTAATAAATATATACAGTTGTAGAGTACATATATATATATATATATATATATATATATATATATATATATATATATATATATATGTATATGCATGAATTTATTATTATCCAATAAATATATATATATATAAACATATATTGTACTTATTGTGCCGGAATGTGATGAATAGGGCACATTATAAGTCAAGCTGTTGTGTTTTAAAATAGAGATATTATTGAAATAAAAAAAAATAAGAAAAAAAGAAAAAGCCTTTTTTGTATTGCATAATAAAATGAAATGTGTATATATGTATTATCGGATTGTGTATTTTATTTGTATATTATGTGACCTCGATTGAACCTTACCGATTTGAAACTTCCCAAAGGGGGTAGAAAAATTTTGAAAATTTTTTGAAAATTTCTTGAAATTTTGATTTTTTTAAATTTTTGACATTTTTGAAATTTTTGAAAATGTTTTGAAATTTTTCAAAATGTTTGAAATTTTTTAATTTTTTTTGAATTTTTAAAATTTTTTGAAATTTTGAAATTTTTTTGAAATTCCTTAAATTTTTTGAAATTTTTGAAACAAATTTTACCCCCAACCCCCCTGATTCCACCCCATTAATTATATGACTTTTCGACAGTCTGGTCTCAGAGTGAGTATAAAATGTAGAAACATTTTTACACAACATATATATATATATTTACAAAAAAAAAAATTTTTATTTTTTATTTTATTTTATTTTTTTTTATTTCATAGATCGGACTACTGAGGTCGGCCGGTGACAGTAAAAATCTCTGACATTGGGAATAATCTGTTATTTTTAAAATTGTAATAAAAAAAATTTAAAAATTAAAAATAATGTAAAAAGTGAAATTGATTTGAAAAAAAATTTATGGGATGAACGCAATGAGTGGCTCCATTATAAATAGCTACTGGTGATATGATTTTATATATATATATATATATATATATATATATATATATATATATTAATTTATTTTATTATTGCATTTTATTTTTACAGCCTTGCAAAAAAATGCCACACTAATTTCAGGCGGTGTTTTACGATTCGAATAGCGAAAATATAACGTTTCTATTTTATGGAGAAAAAAAATTTTTTTTTTTAATAAAAATAAATTTTTTTATAAAAAATTTTTTTTTCTAACGATCCGCCGTACAATAGCGTAATAAGCCGTCGGGTCGGCAGGTTTTTTCTCGGTGAAAGTGAAAAAAAATTGTCCCTTTGTTGGGGAATTTTCACAACGATATTCCCCCACCCTACCACCGGGGAAAAATTTTCTCGCCAAAACATCTATTATTCCACTGCCACCGAGATATATTTTTTGTATCGAAGATATCCTAGCGACCGAAAACTGTTTGTTAGTCGATATTTTCAGCCGTCTCGAGGAGGACGACGCCGGGGCCCTGGGGATAATTTTCCGACAATTTTTCCCCAAATTCCCGTGAAAATATATATATATATATATAAAGATATATATGATAGATTTCCGCAGAAACACAAATCGTACCGTTAACCCCCCAGCCACCTGTTGTGCGTTCGCCGTCGCCGACTACTGAAGACCGATGGAGCGGAAATGGGACCAGAGCATACATCTGACGACGGGAAAATTGCGAAAGCGATGGAAAATCTGAAGATGTACAGGACGTTCTACGACGATCTTAGGGTAAGGAGAGAGAGAGAATTTTTTTTTTTTTTTTTTTTTTTTATTAAAATATCCGAAGATATATTTTTTTTAAATTCCGAGCGTTTTCTGAATTTGATTCCGTACAGTCGGTCGGTCGTAACGAAAATATTCTGTCGACCCATGACATATATATATATATATATATATATATATATATATATAGAACGAGGAATTTTTTTTTTTTTTTATTAAAATATTCGATATTTTTCTTCATTCAAGAGCGTTTTCTTGACCGATTCCGTACAGTCGGTCGGTCGTAACGAAAATATTCCTGTCGACCCATGACATATATATATATATATATATATATATATATATATATATATATATAGGGAATTTTTTTTTTTTATTAAAATATTCGATATTTTTCTTCATTCAAGAGCGTTTTCTTGACCGACTCGGACAGACAGTCGGTCGTAACGAAAATATTCCGTCGACCCATGACATATATATATATATATATATATATATATATATACATAAAATAATTTCTATTCATAATAAAAAAAAAAAATTTCGTCTATATATATATATATATATATATATATATATATATATATATATATATACATATACGATAAACGAGGGAAATTTTTTTTTTTGGCGAATAGAAATTATTTTCAAAGTGAATAGGATTTCAGTAGTTTTGGGGCGCAGGAACAATAAAATTGAAATATAATCTAGTAGTATATATATATATATATATATATATATATATATATATATATATATATATATATATATATATATATATATGCGGATTCTCCTCTTCTACGTCTTTCGGTTGAGTCCTTTCCCCTTATTATATGACGCTATTTATAACAGTTGTAATAAATGTGCATTTAGAAATACACCTCAAGATGGTTTAGAAGGTGTCTAAAAGACGCCGGGGAAAAAAAAAAAATAAATAAATAAAATACGCGGATCAATCGCCGCCTTCCACCGCTCCGCCGACTAAACCCGCAATGACTCAGATGCCGACCCTATATATATATATATATATATATATATATATATATATATATATATATATGTGTGTGTGTATATAATGTACCTTTGTGTGTTGGGGGGCGGCAGAGGCTGGTCTCTTCGGGGGCGGTGAAAGCGTCCGATTTCAAGGGCAGCCTTTTGGAGGCCATGAAGGGCACCGGTATGGAGACGGCCATCAGGAACACAGTCTACCACTGGATACGGTCAAACGGCAACGGCAACGGCAACGGCAACGGCAACGGCGGACAGTCGGCCAAAGAGCCCATCGCCTATATCAGGAAATCGCAGGTACAGGATATATATATATATATATATATATATATATATATATATATATATAGAAGAGATACAGTAGATTTCAGTCTGTTTCGGCGTTTCCCGAAGTGAGAGGGGCAATAAGCGCAGTATCCGGCAGAGTGACGACAGTTTTTTTGTTCGGCCGTTCGCCGTCTTCAGTAGTCAGTTTTTCGGCGCCTATTTCAGGACAGTACGAAGTGAGAGGGGCGGTGAGAGAGAGGATGAAAGCGTCATCCGGCAGAGTGACGACAGTTTTTGTCGGCCGTTCGCCGTCTTCAGTAGTCAGTTTTTCGGTCTAGTGGGGAAACGGACGGAATCTACTGTACAGAACGCCGGGTACAACACAACACCGGGGTTTCGCCGGGCCGTTCGCCGTCTTCAGTAGCGCCGTCCGCCTTGGCCGCTGTCAGCCGGCCACTGGAGAGAACCACTGAAAAGTGAGTCACAACACAGCGCTACTGAAGATGGCGAACGGCCCGGCGAAAGGGCCCGGCCGGAAACACACAAATATATATATATATATATATATATATATATATATATATATATATATATATATATATGATGATGTTGATGGCAGATACAGTGGGAGAAGAGGATACACAAGTCGTTGAATTCGATGGCGGCCGAAATAAAAGTGAATTTGGCCCAATTGAGGTCCGGCCAGGACAGGGAGGAGATTGAGGACAAGTGGAACGAATTGAGCACCTACGATACAGGTCGATAATAATACAAACTAGAACAATTTACAATAAATAGTAAATATATCATACAGTGGGCCTGTATGGGCCTGGGGGATTGAGAGTTGAGAAGTTACGGGATTGAGATTTAGGCGCCATCTCTCGGCGAAAAGCTATAACCGTTTGGTGAAATGTCGATAATCTCCGCCCGAAAGTTGCGCGTTCCGCCGATAGAGGGGGCCAAAGTCGCGCATAGAATATCATAAACAGTTTTTCAATTTTCACCACTTCTTTATTACAATTTAACTGAAAATCTTGCTCCAGAATGGCCTTCTTATTTTTTTTAAATTTTTTTTTCTGTCTTCCCCCACGAAATTCCTCCCCGTCTATCGTCGTCCTGCGGGAGAGATTTTTGAATTAAAAAAATTTAATTTGAAACTTTCCAATTTTTTTCAGATTTGTCCCAGTACAGACCGGTCTACGCCCCAAAGGACTTTCTCTCTGGGAAAGTTCTCCTCTGGATAAGAAATCCCAACTACAAGACTCTGGAGTAAGTTGTGAAACTTTATACGAAAAAAAAAAAAAAAACCCACCTAACCCGAGTATCGATTCTATTTTCAGTTGTATATAAATTTCATGTATTCGTCGGATGTATTAATTTAATTTTTATTTTCTGGTTTTTTTTTCCCCCAGCACTCTATCGCCCTGGGAATTCGTCCATTTTCCACTCAGGGTCAAATCGCTCCAAGAGTTGGTGAGTGGAAAAAGTTTTATTATTCATTTATATATATATTATATATATATATATCGTGTCCGGAGCTGATGAGTCGAATAAACCTGATTTTTAATTCGAAAAATACATTTTTCCTTCTAATTTATCCATTACAGGCCTTAACAGATTCATCTATTGTCGAATTAACGAAAAATCGGCGTATATATCGATATTTTAACACTCGGGAATGTATCAGGATTTGTATTAGGAGAACGTGAGATCCTTCCATCTCATGTTCTCCTAATACAAATCCTATACATATATAGGAATTGAATTCGGCAAATACCCGTCGGGTGCAGCCCCCTTGTGGCGATTTCTGGAACTACTAGCGCCAGTATCGACACTTGCCGTGCAGTGCAGCCCTCTGGTGTCGATTTCTGGAACTAGTAGCGCCAGTATCGAAACTTCCCGTGCGGTGCTGCCCCCTTGGTGGCGATTTCTGGAACTACTAGCGCCAGTATCGACACTTGCCGTGCAGTGCAGCCCCTGGTGGCGATTTCTGGAACTATTAGCGCCAGTATCGACACTTGCCGTGCAGTGCAGCCCCTGGTGGCGATTTCTGGAACTACTAGCGCCAGTATCGACACTTGCCGTGCAGTGCAGCCCCCTGGTGGCGATTTCTGGAACTACTAGCGCCAGTATCGACACTTGCCGTGCAGTGCAGCCCCCTGGTGGCGATTTCTGGAACTATTAGCGCCAGTATCGACACTTCCCGTGCAGTGCAGCCCCTGGTGGCGATTTTGAACTATTACTTGCCGTGCGCAGTATCGACACTTCCCGTGCAGTGCAGCCCCTGGTGGCGATTTTGAAACTATTAGCACCCGTATCGACACTTGCCGTGCAGCGCTGCCCCTGGTGGCGATTTTGAAACTATTAGCACCCGTATCGACTTGCCGTGCAGTGCAGCCCCCTGGTGGCGATTTTTTAAACTATTAGCGCCCGTGTCGGTACTTGCCGTGCAGTGCTGCCCCTGGTGGGGATTTTTGAAACTATTAGCGCCAGTATATTGTCCATGTTTCAGACAGGATCTGCAGGTTCAGTCCGATATACGACGATGTCGTCGATAGGGATACGTATTCTGCGATTTTACCGTAATAATTATAATTGAAATATAATAACGAGAAGGATGTGGCGTTATTTTTTCTGTTTGCAGCGAGGCCTCTACCAGGAGTTGGCCAGAGGCGACCCGATGCTCGGCGTCGATCCCAACATGAAGGCCGGCCCCAACTTCCCCTCACTAGTCGTAGAGAGGACAATACTCGGCGAGAAAGGTCTATATTAAATATATTTCATTTACCTGTAAAAATTGGAAACGACCCGACATATACGAGCCGATACGATACTCTGGACTATTGTTCTAGAACGTTCTAGAAACGTTTTCCAGAACGGCGGCGGTTTTTTCAAACTAATGACGCTCTCTGTCGGCGATTCGCTCAACGACAACATTCTGGACTATTGTTCTAGAACGTTCTAGAAACGTTTTCCAGAACGGCGGCGGTTTTTTCAAACTAACGACGCTCTCTGTCGGCGATTCGCTCAACGACAACATTCTGGACTATTGTTCTAGAACGTTCTAGAAACGTTTTCCAGAACGGCGGCGGTTTTTTTTTCAAACTAACGACGCTCTCTGTCGGCGATTCGCTCAACGACAACATTCTGGACTATTGTTCTAGAACGTTCTAGAAACGTTTTCCAGAACGACGGCTGTTTTTCAAACTAATGACGCTCTCTGTCGGCGGTTGGCTCAACGACAACATTCTGGACTATTGTTCTAGAACGTTCTAGAAACGTTTTCCAGAACGACGGCTGTTTTCAAACTAATGACACTCCCTGTCGGCCCGATTTGGCTCAACGACAACATTCTGGACTATTGTTCTAGAACGTTCTAGAAACGTTTTCCAGAACGGCGGCGGTTTTTCAAACTAATGACGCTCTCTGTCGGCGATTCGCTCAACGACAACATTCTGGACTATTGTTCTAGAACGTTCTAGAAACGTTTTCCAGAACGACGGCTGTTTTTCAAACTAATGACGCTCTCTGTCGGCGATTCGCTCAACGACAACATTCTGGACTATTGTTCTAGAACGTTCTAGAAACGTTTTCCAGAACGGCGGCGGTTTTTTTTTCCAACTAATGACGCTCTCTGTCGGCGATTCGCTCAACGACAACATTCTGTACTATTGTTCTAGAACGTTCTAGAAACGTTTTCCGATATCACTTTCGGACTGGAATTTTGACGGCTGAGAGAAAGAGATTTTCGTCCGCATTTGGGCCCAAGAGAACCAAGGTCAATCATAGAGGGGAGGTTTAAGGGTGAAAAAATTTCGAAAATCGGGCCAAATTTCGTCAACCCTGATGTGGGGGGATGATTTCCTCGGCACTCGACGCAGTGTCGATGATATATATATATATTTTAATTTATTAAGACTTAATTGAAATCTGTCCCCAGTTCTGGAGTGCGGTCACGCGCCCGTCACTCAGGAGTTCCTGAAGAGGGAGCTCCCAGATGCCTAAGGGCGAGACTCTGGTCGCAGGTGATGGCCGCCGAAATTAAACAGAGCGTAAGACCCAAAAATTTATCCATTTATTCAAATCCCTTTAGGTCAGATAGCCCAAAAGTAATCGACAATTTCGAGACAAGATGTATTTCGGTCTTGAGGAGTTCATCAGGAGTTGTTGAAAAAATTTGCCGGAAAAATGGCGGCCGACAGTTGTCCATAATATCGGTCAATATATATATATATATATATATATATATATATATATATAATTAAAATTTTGAGTCAAAATGTTGCGATTACTTTTGGGTACCAAGGTCCTTGAAACTTACAAAGAAAACTTCTGTTTGTGTCTGGCAAAAAAAAATTTTTTTTTATTCTATATTCTACGCTGTTTTTATTTTTATGTATTTTTTTCCCCCAGCACGTCCAACACTTCGAAAACCTGAAGAAACTGGTTCTCAAATACGACCTGGTCGTCGACAAACTCATTATAAAGGTACGATTATATATATATATATATATATATATATATATATATATATATATATATATATATATATATATATTTGGGGTACTCCTGAAAAGTAATCGACGTTTTCGACTCTGGAATTAATTTTATTTTGTCAGAAAACGAAAAATTTAATTTTAATTATCGACAACTCTCCGCCGCCGCCATTTTCCGCCTCCTTCGCAAATTTTCAACAACTCCCGATGAACTCCTCAAGACCGAAATACATCTTGTCTCAAAATTGTCGATTACTTTCTGGGGTACACCTAATATATATATATATATATATATATATATATATATATATATATATTATCTATTATTATATCACAATTCGGTCTTGTTCTGCTCTTATAGTATATATATATATATATATATATATATATATATATATATATATATATATATATATATATATATATATATATATATATAATATAAATTCTACCTTTTCCAGGACATCCAATTGACCGCCTCCAACGACCACCAGTATTTCGTCTTCGAGGATCTTCTATATCAGGTCTGTAACAGAAAAGTCTAAATTCTACAGTGTTTTAGACTGAAATATATGTCCAATTTTCTCTGAATTGAACGTCGAGTGTAGCCAAAAGAGTAATCGACAATTCAAGAGACAAAATGTATTTCGGTCATCAGGAGTTCCTCTGAAGAGTGGTAGCGAAAAATTTGCCTGAAAACAGAGATTTGTCGATAATATCGGTGAATACAGTAGATTAATAGTTGAAAATTTCTTTTTAACAAAATAAAATGTATTCCAAAGTCAAAATTTGGGATTTCTTTTGGTACCCCAATATATATATATATATATATATATATATATATATATATATATATATATATATATATGGATATATTATGACGTCACGGAATAATCGATCAGTTGTCAATTGACGTTGTTTGACCGTATTTTCCGTAAATTTCCTCCAACTATCCACAGTTTTCTAATAATTCCCCCACCGGAATTTTCTCCATTTCAACCGCTTTTCTACACATCCCCCCCCACAACCCCTTTGGCTTCGGTGCCAAAAGGTTAAGATTGCTCGTTCAAGTGTCGATTCGACCAATCGGTTACACTTACCCTTTTTGGGGACGGTAAATCGTATTATTTTTAACGCCGTTTACCGAGTTTTTCCGGCCGTAGCTGGAGTTATCTTGAGCTGGGAATATGCTCAAGCGTCCTTGAGCTAAGGATATGCGTAACGCTCAATAATAATAATAATAATGTATCTGTAAAAATTGTAACAGACTGTAAGAAATATTCCAACTGCTGTTTACAGGTATTGTTGTGCTTCATGCGAGATACCGAAATTCTCTCCCTGTTCAACGCCAGTTCGGCCAACCCCGTCCACGGCATATTGAAGGGTAGGAACCCGACGGTTGAGAACACAGTCGTATATCCGCCCTGCGGTATAATACCGTTCCACGGGTTCACCATGTACGGTAAATATAGATGTGATTTTAAACATTTTCAATTTCTCAAGCTTCCTTCCCTCCTCGGGGGGGGGGGGCCCTCAAATGCGTCCTCACAGTTGGTACCACTGTTGACCGAATATGAGACGAATCCGGGAACAATTTCGTTATATATATATGTTTCTGACTTTCCCTTTCTGGGGACAGCTTAGAAAATTTCAAAAATTTTCAATTTCTCAAGCTTCCTCCTCGGGGGGAAGCCCTCAAATGCGTCCTCACAGTTGGTACCACTGTTGACCGAATATGGGACGAATCCGTGAACAATTTCGTTATATATATGTTTCTGACTTTCCCTTTCTGGGGACAGCTTAGAAAATTTCAAAATTTTCAATTTCTCAAGCTTCCTCCTCGGGGGTGCAAATGCGTCCTCACAGTTGGTACCACTGTTGACCGAATATGAGACGAATCCGGGAACAATTTATATATATATATATATATATATGTTTGACTTTCCCTTTCTGGGGACAGCTTAGAAAATTTCAAAATTTTCAATTTCTCAAGCTTCCTTCTCGGGGGTAAATGCGTCCTCACAGTTGGTACCACTGTTGACCGAATATGAGACGAATCCGGGAACAATTTTATATATATATGTTTCCGACTTTCCTTTCTGGGGACAGGAAAATTTCAAAAAATTTTCAATTTTTCAATGCGTCCTCACCTTTGGTACCACTGTTGACCGAATATGGGACGAATCGGGAACAATTTTGAAATTTTTCAACTTTCCTCGACGTTAACGGAACGTGGACCAAATCCGGGGAAATTTTAGAATTTTCAAAAATTTCAATTTTTCAGACTTTAATGTATCTCACCTTTGGGGGTGACAACTGTTGACCGAATATGGGACGAATCGGGGAACAATTTTTGAAATTTTCCATTTTTCAATTTTCCTCGACGTTAACGGAACGTGGACCAAATACGGGGAAATTTTTAGAATTTTCAAAAAAAATTTCAATTTTTCAACTCTAAGTGTATCTCACCTGGGGGTGACAACTGTTGACCGAATATGGGACGAATCGGGGAACAATTTTGAAAATTTTCCATTTTTCAATTTTCCTCGACGTTAACGGAACGTGGACCAAATACGGGGAAATTTTTAGAATTTTCAGCTTTATGTGTATCTCACCTGGTGGGGGTGACAACTGTTGACCGAACAATTGTAGAAATTTTTTTTTTTTTTTTTGAATATTGCTGTATCAGCGACGCCTTTCTGCTACCTGTACGACGAGCCGGTGTCTGTGTACTTCATGTTCAGGTCGTTCTACCTGAGGTACTGGCACCGGCTGCACGAAGTCTCATCCAACCCCAGGGCGTACTCGCTGTGCGTCCTCTTCGAACGCCTCCTACAGAAATACGAGTCCGACCTATGGAAACACTTCAAGACCAACGGAATACAGCCGTGAGTCAAAAAGAAACCAGAATATAGACAAAAAAGATAAATAACTGTGTTATCAATTTAAAAGTGTTATCGATATTTCTGCGACAGGATACGAATAGTGTTCAAGTGGATAATGCGCGCTTTCAGCGGTCACTTGCCGCCCGAACAAGTGCTCTACCTCTGGGACTTGATCGTCGCCTACGACTCTCTCGAAGTGCTACCACTATTGGCGGTCATCATCATCAGCCTGAGGAGGAGAATCTATTCAAGGTCGATTCACTGCAGAGCACCGAGGTGAGGGAGGGGAGGGAGAGGGTGAGGGAGGGAGGGAGGGAGGGAGGGAGGAGGGAGGGAGGAGGAGGGAGGAGGGAGAGGAGGGAGGAGGAGGAGGAGGAGGGAGGAGGGAGGGAGTGAGGGAGGAGGGAGAGGAGGAGGGAGGATGAGGGAGATAGAGGGAGGGAGGGAGAGGAGGGAGGAGGAGAGGGAGGAGGAGGGAGGAGGGAGGGAGGAGGAGGAGGAGGAGGAGGAGGAGGAGGGAGGGAGGAGGAGAGGAGGAGGAGGGAGGGAGGGAGGAGGAGATAGAGGAGAGGGAGAGGAGGAGGAGGAGGGAGGAGGGAGTGAGAGGAGGAGGAGGAGGAGGAGGAGGAGGGAGGAGGAGGAGGGAGGAGGGAGGAGAGAGGAGGAGAGAGGGAGGGAGGAGGGGGAGGGAGGAGGAGGGAGGAGGAGGGATGAGGAGGGAGGAGGAGTGAGGGAGGGAGGAGGAGGAGGAGAGGGGAGGAGGAGGGAGGATGAGGAGGAGTGAGGGAGGGAGTGAGGGAGGGAGGAGGAGGGAGGGAGGAGGGAGGAGGGAGGGAGTGAGGGAGGAGGAGAGAGGGAGTGAGGAATGTGCTGGGAAAAAAATACATAAGAAAAAACATAGAATATAGAATAAAGAAACTCCCAAATCTCTGGTTTTGACAAAAGAAAAGAAAGGTTTTGTTGGAAATTTCAAGGGTCTTGCTACCCAAAAGTAATCGACATTTTGACTTTGGAATTCGTTTTATTTTGCCAGAAAAAAGAAACTTTAATTATTAATCTGATATATATATATATATATATATATATATATATATATATATATATATATATATATATATATATATCGCAGCCTTATCAAATTGTCGACTACTTTTGGGCTAAGCCTGATATTTTCTTCCAATTTCAAAGCCGTTTCGGCGGCTTCTCCCCAATTATATCCTGGAATAATAAATAATAAATTTAATTAATTAATAATTTCTGTCTACAGGCAGTTCTGGCCGATCTGTCGACAATCGCCGTCGTACCGCTACTGCAGATGGTCCTGATGGAAGACAGGAGGAAATTTGAAAATGCCAAATTGAAACGTACCAAATGTTGTGTATTAGGCGTTGTATTTATTTATTTATATCCGCTGTCAGCCGAATAAAAAACCAGGTCCCAGAGTGCGGACGCCGAAAGTGTTAAAATTTTCGATTTTTTCCAACTTTCCTCCGTCCTGCCAACTCGCGTCGGCACCGCTGTACGAAGCAAATCTGAAAAAAATTTTCGAAAATAAGTAATAAGTTTCAATTTTTCAAATTTCCTTTTTTTAGGGCAATTGTTACATTTTCTATACGGACCGTGTTATGGTATTTATAAAAAAAAATACGAAGCGAATCCTGCTGTCTTATTGTGAATTTCAGTACCGAATATTTATATATAATCGATATCGAATAAATAATAAAGAAATATAATGTAACGATGTCGAAAAATTTGAAATCGTAGTTGAACAGCTGATTACACTGTTGCCACCAAACGGCGCCGAAATATTCTACATTTATATATAATATATAACATTAGGCTAATTCGTATTAGTAAAATTAAAAAAAAAACACTTTATACACTCTTTTATTTTAATACGCGTTATTTTAAGTTTTTAAAAATAGTTAAAATAGAAAATTACGATGAAAATATTTCACTCAAAACTTATACACCGTTTCAGTGTCTTTGAAATACTCGATAAATATTTAGAATGCCGATAGTCGATTTTAAATATTTTTATTTCCTATAAAAAACGAATAAATTGGCGAATATTAAAGAAAATAATTTCGAATATTGGTTACAATGTATAATTTCATTTCAAACGTTGGAAAGTCCGTTAACGGGCATCGTGTTCTCAGCTCGGCGTCCATTCCCGCCTTTCTTTGTCGTCTCTTCGTCGCCGTAAGTTTATTTTCTCGTTCTTTTTTCCCTAATTTCTCATCGTCTTCTCCAGTTCAATTGTTATTCCGTCAATTAGACCGAATTCCGGTTTAAATTGCGGCCGGATTGAAGGGGAAAACTGTATCGTAAATGCGGAAAACGACGCCGATCCTACCCTCGACCTGTTGACCGATATACAATTTAAAATTTCAATTTCCATCGCTTCGTCTATTGATAAATTACTGTTCCTATCGTCTACTACAGTTTGTAATTCTCGCCGTATTTAAATCTCGAAGCTTCGTCCGAAATAACTCTATTTAACATTATAAAATCAGTACTGCTTATCGCACCCTTAGGTTTCAGCCTTTTAGTTGAAATTATCCCAATTCTGATTGTTTTTAGTGCTTTTATACACAGTTTTATACGCTTCTTTTTAAATATACATATAAAAACCTTAAACCTATAATATAATAATCGAATAAAACAATCGGAATAGTCCTTTTCGGCGAGAGTTTTCTCAATGTTTTACTCATTTCTGTTTTTTTTTTTCAGTTGGAGATCGAATATTTTTGTTCGGGCCGATTTAATTTCGTTTCGCCGCCGCTCAACGTACAAAGTACAATTTAAAATGGTACGATCGCAGATATCTCAATAGTCGTTTTATCGGCGCCGAAATATAATATAATCGAAACCGAGCGTATATTTTTCTAGAATAAGGCCGGAAAAACCGAAGGGACGCGAAAACGAAAAGGCCAATGCCAAAAGGCAAGACACAAAAATCATCGAAAAACAACGGTAAGGTTTATTCGCGTTAAAATGTATTTTACGTATATTACGATCGAATATTGGTAGAGTGTTATATGGTATATGGTACTTTACCGTTGGCGGCGCAAATTTACGGGCGATCGACAGAATAAAAGTCGCGAAAATGTTGTAAATAAGCCTATCTCGACTATTTTTTTACGACTACCGCCAATACTTCGAAGCGGATTTCTCCTAAGTAGCCGTTCCAATATAAAACCGTATCGTGCGATTCGTATCCAGTTGTTTTTTTTTTCGACTGATGTCGTCTCTCTTCGGCCGTAAATAAATTTCGAACGCGTTGGGAAAAAAGACGCTTTTCATTTCGTCGTATTAAATTTCTCTCGAACGAAAAGAGACACCGAGCGTCTTTTTCGACAGTTCTAGCCAAATACCGAATTTTTATCTAATTTTTTCGACAAAATTAAGATCGAAGGTAGAAAGGAAAACGTGCCCTGTTTTGAATGAATTCAGAGAATGAATAGAGCAAATTAGGGCCGAAATGAACATTTTTGCCCCGGCTAACGGAAAAGTACACAGACTTCAATACACTTTTCGTAATTTGATATAACGAAAAGAGGAATTGCCCTCTTCTATATTGCTCTTCTATTAAGGACGATAATAATAAAAAATGCAAAATATTTCACTAATATATCAAATTTTACACGTTTCAGGTTCTCAGTTGTACGATGAGCCGCCAACGGTCCAACTTTTCAAAGGTAATTTAATATATATATATATATATATCTATGTAGATCGATTTTTATTTTTCTTTTAAAGTGGGCGAAAGAAATAGGGTTGTCGCTCCGCTATATCGATATATATGTTTTCCGTTCGATGTATTAGGGTACCCAAAAGTAATTGACATTTCTTCTGACATTTATATATATATATATATATATATATATATATATATATATATATATATATATATTCACCGATATTATTGACAACTCTCTCCGCCGCCACTACTTTTCCGCAATTTCCCCGATTCCCTCTTGAGGGGAACTCCTCGAACCGAAATACATCTTATCAAATTGTCGATTACTTTTGGGTGCACCTATATATATAAATATATATATATATATATATATATATATATATATATATATATCTATGACTGTAAAATACAGCACGGGGTGTATCGATGCACAATCGGGCTGTTATTAAGAAGAATTTATTATTATTATATATGGAATATGGGCCATGAGCATGGTGCGTGAACAATCATTTTGCTTCATATATATATATATATATATATATGTAATACTGATGGGAATTTTGCCGGCAGGAAGAGGATGGAGACTGAGAAGTAGCTGCTGGTGACAGCTGACGGCTGGAGCCAGGTGATGGAGAGCGGGGTGCCGCCGTACGCCCGGTGAAGAGATCTGCGCCATCGCCGGCCAGGACGAGGTTGT
>JACDQD010000030.1:0-75000 GCA_019843655.1 Lethocerus indicus | reverse complement strand
TGGTATTTCGAGTCTTGAGAGGAGTTCTTCAGGAGAGGGAATTAAAATTTGCGAGAGTTGTTGTCGATAATATCGGTCAATATATATATATATATATATATATATATATATATATATATATATATATAGTAGATTAATAATTAAAAGTTTCTTTTAGCAAAATCAGAATTGAAAGTCAAACGTCGATTACTTTGGGTACCAAAATCCTTGAAATTTCCAACGGACAACTGATTGAAAATACAGTGCATTCGAATTGTGCACATTAGGGGGGGGGAGGGAGAGAGAGAGAGGGGGGAGTGGGAGAGGGAGAGAGAGAGAGAGAGAGAAATATTAATTAAACTTTAAAAATACACTCCTGAGTACTGTAGATTTCGTGTGTCTCCTGAGAGGGAGAGGAGGAGAGAGAGAGAGAGAGAGAGAGAGGAGAGGGAGGAGAGAGGAGAGAGAGAGGGAGGAGGGAGAGAGAGAGAGAGAGAGAGAGAGAGGAGAGGCGCCAAATCTCTGGCGGTATTCACGACCACAAAACAGTTATTTTAAACTACGCTCTCGCGTTCGGTACCCACCGACGGGGTAGGAGGGAATTTTTAACCCCGACTTTATCGAAAATTCGCCAATAAAAATCTCTCGATAACTCATTTTTCCCGTAAATAATACGCCTACTTGGGCGATTCGATTACTTAAACTTTTTCGCTCGATTATAATATATAAATTTTCAAATTTTTTTCTTTCAGGAATTTTGCGAAGTCAACAGGCTGAAAGCGGAAAAGTTCAAGAGGTCGTCGTTCGGACGGTGGGACTTTTGACTTGCGAATCGGCAAAGCGGTGGTCTCATCGCCGAGGAACTGATTCGTTTTCAAGCGAACAAATCAGTATTTTGTATATATTTCAGTTATATCGGTTTTTTATTTTATTTTATTTTTTTTTTTAAACTGTACATATTAAAATAAAAAATAATACCGTTTATATTATACAGAAGAATATATATATATATATAAATACATAAAACCTTGTATTCGGTACTGTATAATACTTACAGGTAATTACCCGTATAGGTAATTGAAGGGTAATCGAATAGGAAATAATTAAAACGATTATCGGAGATTAAAATAATACAGATTTTAAAATAAAAATCGGATAGAAAATATCACGAATTAAAATTTTATTTATTCTATCTATTTTCTCCTCTTTCTCTCTCTTGTTCAGTTTCCCGTCGTTTCGAACGAAAATCGTTCGTTTTTATTTTATCACAGTCAAACAACTGAAATTCAGAGTAAAAAATATTGTTGTTTTGCTGTAAACGTGGCCCGTACTCAGCACGTTCGTTGGCCCCAAAATGCACAACGAAGAAGATAGAGTATCGTGTATCGTGTCCGTATTTCGGGAGAACCTGAAAATGAAAAAAAAAAATAGAAAAACGGGTGAAATATGTATGGGTTGTACGAAAATTTGAAACGATACATTATCGGGCTGATTTTAGGGTGAATTGGAATAATACAGTACAAAAATAAGAATGGCCTATCATCTACAATGACTCAGTTGAAGGCTGGAATATATTCCAGAATATTGTTCCAGAAATGTTTTCCAGAACGCCTCTATTCAAACTGCATTATGCGAATAAATAAAAATTCCCAATGATTTAGTTGCAAGCCCACAATATATATATATATATATATATATATATATATATATATATATATATATATATATATATATTCGAGAATATTGTTCTAGAACATTCTAGAAAAGTTTTCCAGAATGTCTGTATTCAAGCTGCATTATGCGAATAAATAAAATTCCCAATGATTTAGTTGCAAGCCCAATATATATATATATATATATATATATATATATATATATATATATTTATTCGAGAATATTGTTCTAGAACATTCTAGAAAAGTTTTCCAGAACGCCTGTATTCAGGCTGCATCATGAGGAGGTTAGGTTAGGGTATAAATAAAAATTCCCAATTACTTAGTTGCAAACCCAATATATATATATATATATATATATATATATATATATATATATATATATTGAGAATATTGTTCTAGAACATTCCAGAAATGTTTTCCAGAAGGCCTGTATTCAAGCCGCATCGGGGTAGGTTACGTTAGGTTAGGGTATAAATAAAAATTCCCAATGATTTAGTTGCAAGCCCATATATATATATATATATATATATATATATATATATATATATATATTCACATTCGAGAATATTGTTCTAGAACGTTCTAGAAAAGTTTTCCAGAATTACTGACCCGACCTGTGTAGTTCAGTGTTTGTTGAGAGCCGACGACTTTGAGGTTATGGCCGTCCTAGTCATTCGTCGACATTATACACAGGATCATCGCCATGACAACCAGCCAGCCGCCTGTAAAACAGTATTATTATTGCCAATTTGTAGTAGAGTTTTAAAAACATTTTTGGTTAAATAGTGTTCAGAAATTGTGCATCCCGACAGCGGAAAGAACGGTACAAATCGATACTTCGTGCCCGTTTTGAAAATGTTCCTCCATTAGAGTTATCAACTTACGAGGTATGTTCGAAAATTATTTATTTATGAATATCTATTTTGTCCCCTTTCGCAGCGGAGATTTTGTACAGTTGTCCTCGAAGCGATTGGAAAAATTAATTTTTATTGCGATCTCGTCAAGCTCCGTCTTCGATGCCGTTTTTTATCTCGTCAATTTTTCAGTATTTTTCATTGACGATTCGCGCACAAAAGAAACGATATTTGACATCCAGTGGCGTTTATATCGTACTGCGAAAGCTCGTTGGTTTTGCTTCGTCCAACTTCTCTAACTGTGATTCGACGATTGGCTAACAACAAAGTTACTGACTTTGTCCGTTTTTGACGCCCTGCGTCATTTTCTTCTCAGCCTTCCACATTCTGAAGCGCGTTTCAGCGCTTAATTTTTTTTTCGCGCAAAATTCGACGCCGATTCCACCGATCCTTTTTCCCGCAATGGGGGGGGGGGGGGGGGGGGGTTAAAAACTTGCGAGAAAAGCGGCTTTAAAAGATTATAACTGAACACTGTAGGTTCGTGATGATACTATTTATATATATATATATATATATATATATATATATATATATATATATATATATACACTCCAGCATTTGGGGAACTCTTACCGTTTTCATCGCTAGGACCGATAGAAATCAAATTATTTCAATACCGTAGTGAGGTTCGTGATGTTTCTGTCTCCTCTCGCCGCCGGTTTTGTCTTTTTTGCTGGCACCCGGTTTTGAGACCGCTCGCCATCTTCAGTAGCGCTCTGTGTCACTATCAGCACTTTGGATGTTTTCGGGGGGAAACTCATGCATCACTGTGTCACTTTCACGTCTACTGTCGGAGTACTACAAAAATGCCCGAAAAAACGTCAAGTTCCGTGACGGTGACTACTACTGACACACAGAGCGCTACTGAAGACGGGGCGAGAGAGGAGACAGAAACATGACGAACCCCCCTACTACAGTAGTATTCCACAACCCCATCGCAGACCGCAAAACGGGTATATATCAAATTATTAACTGGACACGTTCACGACGGCGTAGCATGAGGCTACAAAAAAAAAACTGTACTTTATTTCGCGCGAAATCTAAAACAGACCTCGTACCCGTTTCGTGGACCGAGTTGGAATTCCTCTCGACGTTTCCGTACCCGCGAAATACATCGCGTTCCGACAATCGATATATATATATAACCTCGCCCGTCCGGTTATCAACGTCTAGTCTTACCGACGGCGACGCGGTCGGCCGAGTTGGGCGACGGCGGCGTCGCCGTCTGCGCCGGCCGTAGTAGGTCGGCGCCGACGAAACGGTAGGTGGCGTTGAAGCCGGTGGCGTCGAGCCTGTCGTTGGACCTGAACGTCACCCTGAAGAATTTGCCGTCGGAACGGAGGCGGAACGGACCCAGCTGGCCGCACTGCCGGCTGTACTTGCGGTCGGCGCTTAGGAAATTGCTGAATTCGACGTAATCACTCGCCGATACAGCTTCGCACCTACAACAACAACAACAACAACAATCAGTCCCTGTTGTTACTCCCAGGTGTTCGGAAACCACCCTCGAGCCGAAGGGTTTTTCCTCTTCCATTCGGGGAGCGTTGTCCGCTTTCCCCGTTTCTGAACTCTTACCGTCACTAGGGGAAATTGTTATACAATAATCAACTGGTTACGTTCTATTCGAATTGAGGGGGGGATTACAGCGTAATTCAATAATTATAATTATATTGCGTACCGTAGGTTCGTGACGTTTCTGTCTCCTCTCGGTCTTTTGTTAGACCGCGGTTTGTCGGCCGCTCGCCACGTCTTCAGTAGCGCCGTGTGTCAGTAGTCACTGTCAGCACTTTGGATATGTTTTGGGGCTCCTCAGTGACCACTGTCACTTTCACATGTACTGTAATGTCTGTCAATATCTCAGTAATTTTATATATATATATATATATATATATATATATATATATATATATATATATATATATATATATGTGTTCTGTTATTGTTATTGGGGGGATGTTATATGTTTGTCTTCGGATTTTGTTAATCCACTTTCTAGGTATGAGTCAGATTGTCGGGGGAAGGGGATGATGGTGTGATCCTTTAAGAGGATTACAGGTGTAAATATCTCATTTATAATTCCGCTTTTCCATAACGTTTGAAGATTTTCAGGTTTTCTACAATATCTAATTCTTTTCCTTTTTTCGCCCGGGTGCAATAAATAACTTTAATGATCTTTCGATGTTCATTGTTTCGTGCCCGGTGTCGGTGAAATTGGAATCCGTTTTGTATTTTACGCGGCTTTTATATGTTACTTGTATCTGTCGTCAATTTTTTTCGCCGGTTCGGCCGATGTGTATATACCGTATATATATATATATATATATATATATATATATATATATATATATATATATATATATACAGCGATCCCTTGTGTTTACTTAAACGTGTCGGTGCTAATTAATAAGGTTTGATCGTATATAAAATTTCACTTTTTCGCTGATTTGGCCATCGAAAGGAGGAAATTTTCGCGGGGGGCACAGCGCTTAGCGGCTTATATTATATATATATATATATATATATATATATATATATATATATATATATAGTTAGTAACTATCTAATAGGTATAGTAACTATAAAAATGAATAGTAGAGACGGAAATAATTAATTTAATATCACTGTTTTGTGGTCTGCGAGGGGTTGGAATATACTGTAGGGGTTCGTGATGTTTCTGTCTCCTCTCGCTGAGGTTTGCTCTTTTGCTAGACAGCGGTTTGTAGGCCGCTTGCCACATCTTCAGTAGCGCTCTGTGTGTCAGTAGTCACTGTCAGCGGCACTTTGGATATTATTCGGGGGGGGGGGGGGGGGGGCATCCTCACCCGCCGCACCGTGTCACTTTCACCCCAAAATGCCCCGGGAAAAACACACATCCAAAGTGCCGTGACAGTGACTACTGAAACACGCACAGAGCGCTACTGAAGACGTGGCGAGGCCTAACACGAAACTCGGTCTAGCAAAAGACAAACCTTCCGGCGAAGCGAGAGAGAGAGAGAGAGACAGAAACATCACGTACCTACTACGGTATATTCCAACCCCTCGAAAGACCACACCATACGGGTATATTAAATTAATTATTTCCGTCTCTACTATTCAGTTTTTCAATGCGTTAATTGAATCGAGGTATTCTAAATTATAGGTGAGCTGAGCTAACTTACGGCAGTACTCCTCGACGTCGAAATAGTTGAAGTCGATGAGCACTCTCTGGTCGTCGCCGGCGTTGAAGAAATAGTGGCATTCTGTGTCCCTCGGGTAGTAGCCGGGGAAATTGGGGCTGGTGAAAGAGCCCGACCGAGTGTCGTCGCTCTTGTACCTGAACGCGCACGGATAACTGACCAACTGGACGCCGCCGCCTGCCTCTATACCGTAGTCTGAAACGACAACATTAATTGCCATCTCGGGGGGGGGGGGGGGGGGGCGACAAATTTCTATTCAAACCGTTTTAAGTGCCGAGGTGAAACCGTCCGCTCTTTTCGCTCTCACTCTCGGTTGTCGATTTTACGACACACTCTCGGGTTCGGAATTTAATCCGTTTCCCGTCGTCGTCGTCGTCGAATAATCGTTAACACACCTGTATAAATTAGCCGTCTCTGTATAAGCGCACTTCTCGCTCGATAAAACGAAAAGGAAAGCGATGTCGCGCTTCGTACGATTTTCAACAATCCCCGGCACTGAAACGGTTAACAACTAAATGACGAGAGATTACAATTTCCCCGACTACCGGCCGTCTGGTTAATATAAACTAGAAATTGTTTCGTAGAATTTCATAAAGTACGGATATACAAAAACAGTATAATTTCGGGTTAAAACGATATTCTGTTTAATTCGATATCGTGTGACGTCTTTTGTCGTTACGGAAAGGTCGAGTCTGTATTTTTTTAACGAGTTCGAAGCACAAGACGCCTCGAGATATTTACGATCTTGGATTCGTAAATCGATATTTACGATTCTTCGATTCGTAAATCGATATTTACGATTCTTGGATTCGTAAATCGATATTTACGATTCTTGGATTCGTAAATCGATATTTACGATTCTTGGATTCGTAAATCGATATTTACGATTCTTGGATTCGTAAATCGATATTTACAATTCTTCGATTTGTAAATCGATATTTACGAATCTTGGATTCGTAAATCGATATTTACGATTCTTGGATTTGTAAATCGATATTTACGATTCTGGTTTCGTAAATCGATTCTTGGATTTAAATCGATATTTACGAATCTTGGATTCGTAAATCGATATTTACGAATCTTGGATTCGTAAATCGATATTTACAATTCTTCGATTTGTAAATCGATATTTACGAATCTTGGATTCGTAAATCGATATTTACGATTCTTGGTTTCGTAAATCGATATTTACGAATCTTGGATTCGTAAATCGATATTTACGATTCTTGGATTCGTAAATCGATATTTACGAATCTTGGATTCGTAAATCGATATTTACGATTCTTGGATTCGTAAATCGATATTTACGATTCTTGTATTTGTAAATCGATATTTACATCGATACAATCGATAGTTTCTGGGGGGGCGAAGGTTATAACAACGGTTGAAATAGATACGTCACGATATCGAATGAAACGGATATCGATATTTTTTAACACACGTAAACATCTTTGCGCGGATAAGATTCTTCGATACGTTATTATTAACGGTCCTTTCTGTGAAACATTCGGTATCAAATTTACATCGACCGGTTGAATTGTGTGTGTGTGTATAAAAAGCTAAAAGAGGGTGAACCGAAGTGAGCGTTTCCGTCAAATTTCGCTTTTTTATTTTCCCATAAAATAAAGGGTGTTAACGCCTCGCAGGTTCGCGAAATTCCGGTCGGGGGATTTTTAATTAAAAGACGAGGAGCGCTCCTGTGGACGTCCTGCGGAGGTCGACGATGACCGAATAAAGGCCACAGTTCGACACTGGGACATTGCAAGAGAAGCCGAAGATGTATCTTATACGGGCAAAAAGCTAAAACAGGGCGAACCGTTAATTTTTCGTTGAAAGACGAGGAGCGCTCCTGAGGACCTCCGGTCTGGAGGAGGTCGACGATGACCCCCGAATAAAGGCCGTTATCGGTGATTCATATCGCCACAGTTCTCAACACTGGGACATTGCAAGAGAAGCCGAAGATGTATCTTATACGGGCAAAAAGCTAAAACAGGGGTGGAACCGTTAATTTTTCATTAAAAGACAAGAAACTCCGGTGGAGGTCGACGATGACCATAGACCGTACAACGATAAAGGCCATAGTTCGACAAGGGACATTCAAAACCATCTACGGCGCTTATCTGTGCGACGTACTTAAAAATATGTACAACGCCACTTGTCGTCGGTGAATTCCGCAATTAGTTAGTTGTCAACCCAATATATATATATATATATAAAATATTTGTGTTTTCAGAGAAGCAAAATATATCCAAGAAAAATGAAACGGATGAAAGTGCGCGCAACACAACCAAACCGAGTGAGTTAACAGACAACGTATTTATATATTTTTTTTATTAATATTACGCCGACAGCACGTTGATGTTTTTCGTTTTTATAAATACTTGTGTAAGTCTCATCCGCTTAGTAGAACTCGACAATTCATTCAAGTGCGCGCAACACAACCAAACCGAAGATGTTGACGTAGTTAAAAATATGTTTCCGCTATTACTTAGTTGTGACGGCGATAGTTGATGGTTGAGATCGAGGGTTACTCACTTTCGATGAACCTGTAGGTGGCGTTGAAGCCCTGGGCGTACCTCGACGAATAGACGCCCCTGAACTCGAGCTGCATCCTCGGGCCGTTGGACATGATCGGCTTCGGCAGAGCGCCGCCGCAGAAACTGTCGATCTTCTCCATCCGGCCGTCGATCTGGACGTACGCCATAACAGCGTCGACAGTCTCGCAACTGGCAACAGGGTAATTAGTCAATTTTCGATATTAACGTTAAGCCGACTTAAACTCTGGGGTACTTAGCCGTGGGGGGTACTGACTCGAGTTGCGCCGAATCCGACGGGTAGTAGAGGGAGAAATCGGCGAAAGTGATCTGTATCCTCTGTTTGCCGGTGGCGAGGAAGTGGTACCGGCAGTGGGATCCCGGCGGGTAGGGGCCCGGGTAGCCGGGCGACGTCACGCCGCCGGCGCCGCCCGCGTCGCTCCTCAACCAGACGTCGCACATCCACGCTGAAAACCGCAATCGTTAGTCTGTCACTCGTTGTCTTCAGTAGCAACCTTTCCTCCGCACGCTCACTCATCACTTCACTTATACTCTTGAGGTTCTATCTTGTATTTGACCATATATATATATATATATATATATATATATATATATATATATATATATATATATATATATATATATATATATATATCTATAGTCAGCGAAAGGGACCTTCGAATAAGGCCAGGCGGCTCATATTTTTTGGAACGGGGGACAAAATTTTCCGGCCCGAGTTGAATCTCGACTCTATTAACGCGTTCGGCGCTTTCGTAAGCGCCCAAATAAATCTCTCGACGTAATCGTTATAGAGGCGAAGAGAACACAGTCGTGTTCTGTTATATATAGTATATTTACTCTTCCTTTTATTGGCTACTAACTGAAATATCTGGTCTCGCAGTTGTAATTAAAGATACGTTGATTACAGTACTCGAAGGTACACTACATTCATAGTTCTACCTTTCTGTGCATAAACAAAATGTATATATATATATATATGAGTACCGGTGGCATCACTATTACAATCATTATCTCCGCAATTTTTTTACTATTTATTCGCTTGTATCTCAATGAATGGAATGACGAAATAGTCCTATATATGGGACGCCGAACTTTTAATTATTAACTTGCGATATAAATACTATTTTAGATAGGTATCGCTTTTATGAAAAAGGGCAACATCGATGTACGATATCTGTCGGGTACTCTTATATCGGTTTCGAAAAAGCTTTTAACGTTCCTGCCGGAAAACCGAGTCGCGAAACGGTTGGGCGGATTGGCTGTTGCGTACGGAAATTGTACCCGTGACGCATGAAGCGATTGTACGAGAATACAAAAATTGAAAGAAACGACAATGGAGAGTACAGGGCATAAGTGAAATGGCCGTGCCGCTATGGGAGGAACGCCCCAAAGAGCGAATTGTTTACGATACTGAAGACCGAAACCGGTCTAAGCGAAAGACTGAAACAAATAATACGGTGATCGCACACACACACATATAAAAAGTGTTCTCTAAAACATCTACACGACTACACGCTACAAACTGTAGTCGTACTACAGGCACTCTCGGACTGAAGGAACACACAGACTACTGCACTGATTATCACTATCAGTCGAGGGGGTGGTGGGTGTGTCGCATCCACTTCGGACATTTCGGGACCCGTACCGTTTTCCGACTTCAGGGTATATCCCAGGAGTGTCGCTCCCGTCGGAATTATATCCGCGACGGTTCACTACAGGGGGCAACGGTCGTGCTGTATCGAAGACTAGAACGGTGCGATCTAACGGCCGATATTCTAAATGGCGGTTTTGGGAGGGGTGCGCGCGCCCGATCGATGGACCTTGCCTTTGGGGCACGGCGGTATCGGAGTCCTCTTCGGCGGCGGCGGCGGCGGCGGCTCCGTGGTCGGGGACGTCTCGGCGGCGGCGGCGGTGGTGGTCATCCGCGTCGACATCTCCGTGCTGCGCACAAGTCCTTCGTACTTAATTTTCAGTTCGGACTTCAAAAAAAAAAAAGAACGGACAACAGAAAGGGGAAAAATGATCCGTTGTCCTACTCCTCCGAGGTACGTCCTGGACGCCTAGAGAGATATCCTCCGTAATAATAATAATAATAATAATCCGTTATTCGGCGACTAGACAGAATTACTGACTTTAGCTTTACGATTTAAAACTGGTCGATCTTTAAGTCCTCCAGGTAGACGCTGCAGCAGCTCTAATGTCGGACCAATCAGCGGACGATGCATATTTCGCATCAGAATTACCGAAATTATAGTATCGGGACCGTAAACACAATTAACAATTTCACCTTTATTGAAGTGAAATTGTTAAATGTACCGAATTTTTTTTTTAACCGACTGAATCCATCAATCGCAACGACGGAACGAAATCGACGGGAAACAAGATCTACACAATGAATTATTATTTTTCCCCCAACCTAATATAAAGCTCGATCGTACAATATTCCAGCGGTATATCGCTAGACTTTTGCGCTATTTCGCCTTCTGACCTTGTTTCGGAAACAATGTCGTACATTGTTGTCGGTAGGTTTTTCTTATTCGATTGAAAATCGAGAAAAACTACGTTTATAATAAGTTCACTCAATCGGGACTTTTGACAGATATTTCTGTAAAATATTTGTCTCGCGTTTGAAAACCTCCTCGAATAGATCTTCCTATTTTCAAGTCGGTAAACGGAAAATAAATCTACCGTTAATTTTGATTGCACTACTTACTGGTGGCGCTGACCGCCGGATAGTCCGAACCGATCGCACCCTCTGAAACATACAATGTATAATTCGATCAGTTTGTCAATTTAATATCGACGAATTTATCTTGTTAAAATTTAAAGTCGACTTCGGCGCGTCTTCGGTCGAGAGCGCGGCGAATGTTGTACTGAAGACTTGGTTAAATTGAAAAAATTTCCGTCGTCTGTCTCCTCTCTCTAACCGGTTCAGTCTTTCGGTTCGGCCCGTCCGAAAGTGACCAACGGCGGGGCGCTACTGAAGATGGCGAGCGGCCGAAAAACCGGTCCGGCGAGAGGAGACAGAAACAGATTTACGGTATTCCAACCCCACAAATCGGGTATGTTATATACTAGTTTATATACACTATTAGAACTGTATATGCGTATCGAGTTTATTCGTCATTATTATATTTCGAATTCATTTATTTATAACCCCCCGATATGTGGCGAAAATGAAAGAAAAATTTTTTGAAAAATTATAGCGATATCGACTGTAGTATTTGTATAATAATAAATAATATAGAGACGCTGTTAGCCGCGCGATAACGCGGAGGACAATATCGAACCGAGCTACGAATCCGATTCTAACGATAGCGATATATTTCCCGTTTTGTACGATTGAATTGAAAGTGATATCGACGGATCTGAACTTGATACAGGACATGTTTCGGAAGTGGATATGGATTTCGATATTTCGCCTCGAAATGTGCCGGACTACAAATTTCCGATAGTATAAAAGAACCGTTAGATTTTTTTTTCCCGATTATACTTTACGGATACATCGATCGATTCCACATAATAGAAGAGATAATATGTCCGGTACGAGTTGCTGGTTAATATGAATGAGAAAAACTTTAGTGCGAAGGGCTAAAAATGTTCCGTATTCGGAAATAATAGCCTACTTCGGTTAGTCGGATATATTGTGTTTGTTAATAAAAGATGATAACCTTGAGGGGATGCGTAGTTGGCTGTATCCTGTGGAATTGGTACGTCGCCTTGAAGCCCTGTCCCGGCCACTCGGAGCCGGAGAGGAATTCGACGTAGAGGTGTTGGCCGGTCGATAGGACTTCGACCGAGGTGGCCTCGTTGCAGACGACGGTCATGACGCCGGCCAGCGGGCTGCGGCCGTCGTAAACGCGGATAACGTCGCCACGGTTAAGACAGCTGCAAGCGGCAGAACAGACGTACAACGTGAGATGCTTTTTTTGAGTATATCTCGCGTGGAATTCCCAGACACGTCTCAAAAGAACCGACTTAAACAGAAAATTTGGACTCTTAAGGCCGTCCACTAAAGACGGACAATATACAAAGCGATACTGAAACCCGACATTGGACATAACGGTATAGAGGGCTAATGGGGTTGTTCCATCGGGGAGACATCCGACATTAAAAGTCCTTCGCACCGTCCTTAATGCTCCCCACCAGTATGTTTCTAACCGGACATAATCCACAATGACCTCTCAACATAGCCCGGACAAAGTCCCAAATTCCCTCCCGCCCCCATTCCACCCCACCCCTCATCCCAATCCCCACTCCGGGGTTCAGTCCCTCTCAACAGTATACAAAGCGATACTGAAACCCGACATTGGACATAACGGTATAGAGGGCTAATGGGGTTGTTCCATCGGGAGACATCCGACATTAAAAGTCCTTCGCACCACCCTTAATGCTCCCCCCCGGGGGTATGTTTCTAACCGGACAATCCACAATGACCTCTCAACATAGCCGGACAAAGTCCCGAAATTCCACTCCCCCCTTTCACCCCACCCCTCATCCCAATCCCCCACTCGGGGTTCAGTCCCTCTCAACAATATACAAAGCGATACTGAAACCCGACATTGGACATAACGGTATAGAGGCTAATGGGGTTGTTCCATCGAGAGACATCCGACATTGAAAGTCCTTCGCACCGTCCTCAATGCTCCCCACCCCAGGTATGTTTCTAACTGGACAATCCACAATGACCTCTCAACATAGCCGGACAAAGTCCCAATTCCACTCCCCCTGCCCCCCATCTCATCCCCTCCCCACTCTTCACCCGTTCCAAAGCGATACTAAACCCGACATCGGACATAACGGTATAGAGGGCTAATGAGGTTGTTCCATCGGAGACATCCGACATGAAAGTCCTCGCACCACCCTTAGTGCTCCACCCACCGGGGTATGTTTCTAACCGGACATAATCCACAATGACTCTCAACATAGCCCAGACAAGTCCGAAATTCCACTCCGCCCCATTCCACCCCACCCTCTCTCCAATCCCCTCCAGGCGGTTCAGTCCCTCAACAGTATACAAAGCGATACTGGAAACCCGACATTGGACATAACGAGTATAGAGGGCTAATGGGGTTGTTCCATCAGGGAGACATCCGACATTGAAAGTCCCTTCACCCTTAATACTCCCTGGGGTATGTTTCTAACCGGACATAATCAATGACCTCTCAACATAGCTGGACAAGAGTCCCGAAATTCCCTCCCGCCCCATTCCACCCCCACCCCTCATCCCAATCCCCCACTCCTGTTCAGTCCCTCTCAACAGTATACAAAGCGAAAACTGAAACCCGACATGGACGCTGACGGTATAGAGGGCTGATGGGGTGGTTCCATCGGGGAGACATCCGACATTAAAGTCGCTTCGCACCAGAATTCTAGCCCGTAGAATTGTTTCATCCGTTGTTGAAAGAAGACAAAAAGTCCGAACCATTTGGAGTGAGAAACATACACTCAACACGTGTACATATAATTATATTATAATCGATTGTACAAATAAAGAAAAAGAAAAAAATGTTCGAGTATAACCGGTATGTCCGTATACATTTGGTTTTTTATCGCAAAAATATCCCAATCGTTGTTACTGTATACGGCGGGAATGAAATTTTAGAATCAGTAGAAACGTAAACTGTGTCTGATTAATTACCTGATGTCACCTTTCTGTAGCGTCACCTCCTCGAACAGTATCCGGACCCTTTCGTGGGACCTAGAAAATTGAAAAAAAAAAATCATCGACTTTATACAGCCGTCTTCATTTATACATTTCAGTGTTGTACAGCCGAAATAATAATTGTTATTCTAAGGCTACTCATAGCATATCATTTACAGCCGGTTGTAATCTGAATATATTTATCTGTTTTTCGAATACCTGTTCATGTTTTCATCGAAGATGGCGAGCAGTCGAAACCGGAATTGACAACAGAAATGGATTTTCAGCTGTCGGAAAACATATAAAACCCAGTGTTTAAATGCTCGTTTGGCTAAAAATGATCCCTCAGGAAGGGGAGGTGTTTTTGTGTACCCTGATTCGGTACCGAAATGTGAAATTGTCCACTACTTTCCGCCCTCGTCGGAGTGGCGGAATTTCAATTTATATATATATAAATTGATATATTATATATATATATATATATATTATATTATATATATATATATATATATATATATATATATATATATATGACTTAGGTTTTTCGTGGAAGCGAATATGAAACAGTGCTGCAGTGAGGATGCCCCAAGGAAAAACATCCAAAGTGCCACAACAGTGACTACTGACACAGCGCTACTGAAGATGGCGAGCGGCCGAAACCCCAGCGGTATTCCACAACCATTCGCAGGCCACAAAACAGGTACGTTAAAACTGGCGAGAAATTACACTTTATTAAGAAGAACTGCAGTCTGCCTCTCAGTGTTTTTTTGGTTTAAAAGGGGAAAATGGTTCCTGGGGGGAAAGGGTCATATACCCTAGGAGTGGGGTGACCCTTCTACAGGGGCTGGACTGAAATTGAAACGCCTGAGCCTATTTTAAATTCTCCTCCCCAGGAGGGCGATTCCTGGCGCTTCTCCTCTTACTCTTCCCTATCCCTCCAGGGGGCTGGAGGTCTCCACGGAAGACTACCACGAAGAACGGTTACCTTTCTCAATTCATTTCTCCCCTATGTGATTGTCACTCCCTCCCTGTCTTCGGGAGAATGACCCCTGGGGGGGGGAGGCAGGGGTCTGAACCCCCAGGGGACAATTCCTGTCTCTAATATCGATAAAACGAGCCTGATAAGGCCTCGATGATTGAGGTTTTCCACCCGTCCACTGTTGTCGTTGACCACTTACTTTGTTTCCGGAATGGGAGAACCGTCCTTTTAAATAATAAAACGGTTTAACTGTCTCTTCCATTCCCCGTTCCCGCTGTCGCTCCCCTCGGGATACGGGGCCCCAATCGCCTCCCGCCCCAGCGGTTCCGGACGCTGTTCCGGGATCATCCGATTTCCTCCCCGGCTATTACGACCCTCCAGCAAGTTTCATAATAATTAATTGCCCACCTGGCTCTGAACTTGTAGGCGCAGGTGACGTGTTTGGGGTAGCTCGAAGGGTAGCGGGGCGAATAGAACCTGCCCTGGGTGGGGCCGTCTTCGGCGCTGACGAACTGGAAATCGCACATCGTCCCCGGCAGCTTGTGGCCCTCCGTCTTGAACATCCTGATTAACAACAACAACAATACAATAAATGTGATATATATATATATATATATATATATATATATATATATATATATTGTCCATACGACGAGGAAATCGGCCACACTATTGGGGTGACAATTTCCAGACTTTTCATTCTGGACAGGGAAGATTTCTCGCACCAAGGTGGGGGGAGGAAAAGGGATGAATGGTTGAGGTCGCGGTGTCTGGAAACATATCACCGGAGGAGAGCATTGAGCATGAAGGTCTTTACGGTGGATATCAATATTTCTATACCGTCCCTCAATCTTCGTATATTGTAACGGCCTTATAACAGTCCAAATATGAATGAATAAGTGATAGAAATAGGAGATCAACCTCCTAATATAAAATATAAGGGTTTCAGTACTAATATAGGCATAAAAAATTTCGAATATTATTTTCTTTAACAATTTTATTTCAATTGACGGCTGGGCTTTATTCTTTTTCCTCTAAAATTGATATAGCGATAATATTTTTTGACGGAATAGTTCCATGATATAGGCATTAAAAGAAAGGTTAACGTTTTCCGATAGAAAACTGATACAGAATAATATTTTCCATACAATTATTCGATGAATAATATTTAAAAAAAAAAGGATAATTTAAACTCCACTTTATTGTTGGCAGCCTTGTTTTGTTTGCGATCGAGTCAGCTGTTTTTTATACATTAACATTATTCCTGAGTACGAAATATTCTGATATTATAATTGTTTTATAATAAGATAATATTATATTTTTGAGTTGAAATTAAATTGTGTCAATAACTTTGTAGTTTTTCAAAAAAAAAAACTTATTTCTTTTCGCGACAAACTTATTACAGCTTATAAAACAGCTGATCGAGAGGTCAGCTGGGCTGAGCAACAATGCGAGATATTTTCGGCCGGATAAAAATCATTTAACGGACGTTTCTCGGGCGTCCGTCCGGACGACAGAAGATCGCAAAACGGAGGACAGGATGAGAAATTCAGAGTGACAGGGATAATTCTCAAGGAAATGAAGTGAAACAGAAATAAAAAAATCAAACGTTTCAGAACAGCGATAGATAGCAGCGAGATGGAACTTTCAGCGTGAGTACTGTCAATATATACGTTGTTTTTTTTCTCCATATTGTCAGATACTGGTAAAATTATCATTTTAATCATATATATTGTTTAACTTCAGTATCATATACATTGGATATTTCAATGCGACGCCATATTGGCCGCCATTTTGAAATTGAGGGTAGCAGGGCTGACCTACGACATTATTATCGCTATTATATTATTATTCAATTTGTATTATTTCCCTTATCGAAGCGTTAAGCGTCATAAATCGTTGGCTGTATATAGATATAATCGTGTGTTATAAGAAGAGAGAAAGTTTAGTAAAGTTTCGGTCAAATGACGGAACACTCCGCCATATTGGCCGCCATTTTGAAATGAAGGGTAGCAGGGCTGACCCACATTATTATCGCTATTATATTATTATTCAATTTGTATTATTTCCCTTATCGAAGCATTAAGCGTCGTAAATCGGCTGTATATAGATATAATCGTGTGTTATAAGAAGAGAGAAAGTTTAGTAAAGTTTCGGTCAAATGACGGAACAATCCGCCATATTGGCCGCCATTTTGAAATTGAGGGTAGCAGGGCTGACCTACGACATTATTTTCGCTATTATATTATTATTCAATTTGTATTATTTCCCTTATCGAAGCATTAAGCGTCTTAAATCGGCTGTATATAGATATAATCGTGTGTTTATATGAAAAGAGAAAGTTTAGTAAAGTTTCGGTCAAGTGGCGGAACAAAATCCGCCATATTGGCCGCCATTTTGTTACCAACGTTTTCTCTTTGCGTTCTCCTTCGGTCGTTCCCACTTGAGGCGTTCAATTTTCTCCGATAATAAATTAATGAGTTTGGCGACCGAAAATAATAAAAGTTTATCGTTTCAGGTGTTGCAAGTGCAAACCGATGCTCGGCCCCGAAGATGTATCGCCTCCGCCCTCGGCCAGGGTGACACTGGACGGCAGGCTGATCGGCCCTACAGTCGATGGGCAACCGCCGCCCGCCGCCGGCCCTACAAGGTAAACTTAGCCCTTAACAAATCCCTTATTCTGTATATAAGCCGATGTGCCGGAGGAGTACAATAATATACAGGTAATACGGCGGAGGATGTACACGAACGGGGGGGATTTTTCATTAAAAGGACGTCCGGTGGTGGTCGATGATGACCGAATAAAGGCCATTCAGATCGCCATAGTTCAACACTGGGACATTGCAGAGAAACCGAATGTATCTTATACCTCTGCATTCGAAACCATCTACGGCTTAACTGTGCAGGTAGTTAAAAATATGTACAACGCCACTTGTGTTTGTTGGTGAAATCCGCAATTACTTAGTTGCCAACCCAATATATTGTTGCTAAGCGATATTTGTTTTCGAAATTTATTTTTCTGTTTCGAAGGAAAAATTTCTATCTCGAGGCTATTTATCGCAACGAAAAAAAAAAAAGAAACTGTATAATGTTCGGCCCGAATGAATTTCCCATCGATCGTATCCCGAAGATATCCTAAATCTCGAGGAATGCCCGTCGTTTCCAAGGTTTGGACATTCATATCTGTCAGAGAAATGACTATCGAATATAGCTGATAACCGGAGATTTCGTGCGTTTCTCGCCGGTTTAATTCAGAGATACTAAGCAGCCCCAGTGGATTTTCGGCGGCGGCTCGCCATCTTCAGTAGCGCCGTGTCCAGCCACCTCCGGCACTTTGTATGTTTTTCCCAAGGGGGGTGGACATCCTCCACAGTGAACTGGTGACACTTGTACTGCTGGCTGACAGTACCGGCACACGGCGCTACTGAAGACGGCGGCCGAACCGGCGAGATGAGACGGACCAGAGAAGTGGAAATAGGTCTAGATTGATGAATAGTTAGTAATAATCGTGTTTTTGTCGTTCCAGTTGGTGAGTGAGGCGGTATGTGCGGTGTCCATTGTCAGTGCTACAAGAAGAACGGCCTCCAGGACCAGTACTGCCCAGGAGCAGGAGGAGGAGGACACTAGGCGAAGAAAATCCTCGTCCTCCCCACCGCAACCGCCACAAACTCCAGGTAACAACCCCTCCTCCGGGGTATCTCAGTCTGATAGGGGTTGAGAATGTGTGTGTGGACTACCATGGGGCGTCTCAACCACTTAGTTCCGTCAATTTCAGTCAATTCCGGGTAACATAGTTTTATATTGGGGAATATTAAATGTGGCGTTGGCTGCAGGTTTGGCGGCCGGCGAAGAGCTCTGTCCGGTCTGGGTGCCCTCGGACTGGCTACCCGAGAAACTCCAACAGCATCCCCTGGTGCTCAGTGGGCCACCGCCCCCCAACATCTCCTATCTCACACTCGCCGATACAAATACACCGATCTGACTCTATCACTCGTCCTCTTGTATTCTGTACTCTAGTACACACTCTATTTTATACGTATATATATATCTAGTAGTTAGCCGCGGCCTAGCACGTATATATAAATAAATCGTTAGGGCGAAAATCATCATATATAACGCGGACGGATCGAGAAATCCGGCAGAAGAGTGGATCAAAATGATTTGCAGGAGAGAAAGGAAGGCTGAAGCCGAAAGAAGGTCGTCAAAGAAAAATCCAGAAAGGATCGAGCTTAAAAGAAAGGGATCGACCGTCGAGTGAAAATGGACTGAAAGAAAGAAATGAAAGATCGAGCCTGAAAGAAGAGAGGATTGAGATGGTGAGCCTGAAAGAAAAAGAGCTCAAAAGCTTGAAATCAAAATCGTCCGCCTCGAGCATCGATGGATGGTGAGCCGAAGATTCGATCAGAAAGCGCGTCAGAATCATGTCCGCGAAAATCGAGTCGTCCGAGCGGCGCGCTCCGGGAGCCCAGCGAAAGAGAGGAAGAAAGAGGATCGGGCGAGCGCTAAAGAAAGAGAGGATGAAAGATGGTGAGCCAATCCAGAAGGTCGAGAAGAGAGCGCCTGAAAGAAGAAAGAGGAAGGAAACAGAAGAGAAAGTGGGCCTGAAAAAGAAAGAAAGAGAAGAGAGAAGATGGAAGAAGCCTGAGAAATAAAGCGAGCCTAAAGAAAGAGAGGAAGAAAGAGTGAGCCTGAAAGAAAGAGAGGAAGAAAGAAAGTTAGCCCAGCAGGAAGAAAGAATGAGGAAGAAGAATGTGAGGGAAAGAAAGAGAGGGATGAATAAATAAGTGTACTGACTCCTGTCGATGAACCTGAAGGTGCCGGATGAACTGGACGAGTTGGAGGGTATGCCGTCTGTGTGCAGTTCGAGTACAAAGGCCGGTCCCGAACTATAGAGCACGTGCGGCACTTCGGGATAGGCGCCCAGAGTAGGGCCGACCACTCGGCTCCTAAATGTACTCATTGACGTCGGGGCTACCAGGGAGGAACACCTTGAGGAAATCGCCGCGGACGCACCTGTACCAGAGATATAACACGTCAATTGTACACCGGAGGGTGAAACAATCGGTAGTAATAAAAAGTTTGGGTTGGGGTTTGCATCCCTTCTGTCGGCCCGCTGCTACGTGCCCAGCGTTGACAATTGTTTTGTTACCTTCTAAGGGTTGTCCCTTTACATACATAGAGGCGAAGTTTTTGAAAATTGTCCTAGGGGCCGTTAGCGGGTGGTTTGGGGCCAAAAAATTTCTGTCTCCCGTCCGTCACTTACCCAGGTGTGTTTTGTGCACGTCGAAATCCTTGAACTTGATTTCGATAATTTCGTCCGGGGCCGCCACGAAAGTGTAGAGAAGGCAGTCTATTGACGAAGGGTACGGCCTCGGAAAGTCTGGACTGCAGAAACTGCCCCACCTTGCCGTAGGTGCCTGAATAGACCACGCAGTCGCAACCTGTGTTATTAAGACGGAAAAGGAAACAATTAGATAGAATAGGGCTTATCGGCAGTAATTAGAAATGACTTAATGGCTAGATCGAAGAAAAACCAAACATTCATGTCCCTGTCCTATATATACAGGGTGGTCCAAAAAAATGTATCCACTCTTTAACAGTCCATAACTTGGAAACTGATTGACTGAGTTGGGTCTGATTTTTGGTCAAAGTGTAGCTTAAAGTCCAACTTAAAGATATACATCAGTGATATTTTCATCCCTAGGGAATTTCTCCCGCAGAGTGTTCACTTTCTGAAGGGTTGCAGCGAGGAGGAGGAGGAGGAGGTCGGTTAATGATCCGCCTGACGGGGCGGGACACTGTGGCCCACTTTAAGTGCACGAGAACTTTAAGTTTCAATCCCCAAGGGGTTGTGATTATTAACCGCCTACTGACCCCAATTACAATTACTGGAATATATATATATATATATATATATATATATATATACGGAGTGGTCCAAAAATGTATCCACTCTTCAACAGTCCATAACTTGGAAACTGATTGACGGAGCTGTGGTCTACTTTTGCTGAAAGTGTAGCTTAAAGTCCAACTTAAAGATATCTATCACTGGCTGTAGGTTGTTCGAAATTGTCCACAATTATTAACATCCACAGACGGACAGACAGAAACGATGCCGGCCAACTGGAGCACCAACTCTACCGACTGCAACAACGTCTTCAGTCGTGAATATTTGCACGTCAATATGCAGGATGGATTGTCGAAATTTTGTAGATAAACCTTTTGTCCTTTAGTGTTCCTCCAGCCCCCGACAGGTAAAAGTCCACAGAGGGAGTTAAGTCCGGTCACCTCTACCGGCCCTTTATCCATCTTCCCGGTAGATTTTCGTCGGGATAAGCCCCATATAAAACGCTTTGTATGGCCGCGATTGCCAGAACTACAAAACTATAACACTACCAAAATTAGACAATTCCATCAATTAGTTTCAAGTTATGGACTTTTAAACGGTGGATACATTTTTTGGACCACTCTGTATATATATATATATATATATATATATATATATATATATATATATATATATATATATACATGTGTTTTGGGGCGTGTATATACACCGCTACTGAAGATGGCGAGCGGCCGAACCCCCTAAACCCCGAAAGACGTTCAATGCACAATCGGCCCAGATTTGCATAAATGATTAAGGTCTACTCCATTCGGCCGGCATTTAATAATCTATATATATATATATATATATATATATATATATATATATATATATAGGCCCAATTTATGGCCAAAACCCTTAAGGGCCCTACTCGGGGGGAGTGTCGGTAGAACCCCCTAAACCACAACGCGTATCGGAAACATAATAATATAGGGCGGCTTAAGCTTAAACTGATCCTGGCAAAAGCCGCCCCCAATTATCAATTTGCATAGTAAAATTAAACCCAACTTTGTTGGTCAATCCCGGTGTTAGAATGCTTCCTTTAAGCACCGATTGCGACGTAAAAAAATTCGCCTTTAAAAGTCCGATTTTAACAATCAAAAACCACTCAATTAGAGCGTTAAAAGGCCACGATTTTACGACAATAAACTCCTATTTCAGTGGGGGGGAAAAAAGTTTCAGCCCTAATATTCAAAGGAAAACTATTTTCAACCCTGGTTTTACAGTGAAAAACGTACTTTCTAGCCATTATTTTTCGAAGAAAAACCCCCATTTTTCTAGCCCCGATTTTGCGGTAAAATTCCGGGTTCGATTACGGTGAAAAACCACTTTTTAGCCCTTCATCGTGCGTTGAAAAACAATTTATTTTAATCCTCTATTTGCAATAGAAATCATTTTTTCGGAACTGATACAGTGTCAAAACTGCTTTTTACACCTGAAAACAACAATTGAGCCATTAAATTTTCATAAAAGACCGCAAGATTTGGCCCAATTTTTGCGGTGAAAAATAATTTTATAGCGCTAATATATGACGTGAAAAACAATAAAAATAGATTTTAACCATAATTTTAAAAGCGAAAAAGGACAACCCAACAATTATTTTCTTAAGAAAACCGGGGACTTTTTCGAATATTAAAAAATATTCCCAACCCAAAATGCGCTTTTTAGGCCCAAAAATTGGGTTTTTTTGGCATAAAATCGGCCCAAAAATGCGGTTTTTGAGCGCAAAAATGGGGTTTTTGGGCATAAAATCGGCCCAAAAATGCGGTTTTTAGGCCCAAAAATGGAGTTTTTGGGCATAAATCGGCCCAAAATGCGGTATTTAAGCGCTAAAATTGGGTTTGGGCATAAAATCGGCCCAAAAATGCGGTTTTAAGCGCAAAATGGGTTTTTGGGCATAAAATCTGGCCCAAAAATGCGGTTTTGCCGCAAAATGGGGTTTTTGGTCATAAAATTGGCCAAAAATGCGGTTTTAAGCGCAAAATGGGTTTTTGGGCATAAAATCTGGCCCAAAAATGCGGTTTTGCCGCAAAATGGGGTTTTTGGTCATAAAATTGGCCAAAAATGCGGTTTTAAGCGCAAAATGGGGTTTTGGGCATAAAATCGGCGCAAAAATGCCCTTTTTAACCCAAAATGGGTTTTTTGGGCATAAAATCAGCTTAATTCACACCAAAATGCGGTTTAAAGCGCACAAAAGTGAGTTACACTTGCCCTTGGGCATAATATCGGCCCAAAATGCGCTTTAAGCAAAATCGGCCCAAAAATTTAGTATTTAAGCCCAAAAATGGGGATTTTGCCCAAATTCACACCACAAGTGTTAAAAGTGATATTTAAGCCCCAAAAAAGAGCTGAAAATCGAAAATTTTTAATTTTTTTAAAAAAGTGCCCGATTTTGCCCAAATTCACACCACAAGTGTACAAAAGTGAGTTACACTTGCCCCTAAAAGGAGAGCTGAAAAATCGAAAATTTTTAATTTTTTAAAAAGTGCCCCGATTTTGCCCAAATTCACACCACAAGTGTACAAAAGTGAGGTACACTTTGCCCCTAAAAGGAGAGCTGAAAAATCGAAAATTTTTAATTTTTAAAAAGTCCTCGATTTGCCCAAATTCACACCACAAGTGTACAAAGTGAGGTACACTTGCCCTAAAGGAGCTAAAAGGAGAGCTGAAAAATCGAAAATTTTAGTGCCCTGATTTTGCCCAAATTAAAAAAAGTCCCCAAAAGATTTTGCCCAAATTCACACCACAAGTGTACAAAAGTGAGGTTACACTTGCCCCTAAAAGGAGAGCTGAAAAATCGAAAATTTTTAATTTTTTAAAAAAGTGCCCCGATTTTGCCCAAATTCACTTGCCCCTAAAAGGAGAGCTGAAAATCGAAAATTTTAATTTTTAAAAAAAGTGCAAAAGTGACACCTGAAAAATCAATTGATCTTTGATTTTGCCCAAATTCACACCACAAGTGTACAAAAGTGAGTTACACTTGCCCCTAAAAGGAGAGCGAAATTTTTAATTTTTAAAAAAGTGAAAAATCGAAAATTTTAATTTTTAAAAAAAGTGCCCCTGATTTTGCCCAAATTCACACCACAAGTGTACAAAAGTGAGTTACACTTGAAAAATCGAAAATTTTAATTTTTTAAAAATAGAGCTGAAAAATCGAAAATTTTTAATTTTTAAAAAAAGTGCGAAAATTTTAATTTTTAAAAAGTGTGATTTTGCCCAAATTCACACACAAAGTGTACAAAAGTGAGTTACACTTGCCCCTAAAGGAGAGCTGAAAAATCGAAAATTTTAATTTTTTAAAAAAGTGCCCTGATTTTGCCCAAATTCACACCACAAGTGTACAAAAGTGAGTTACACTTGCCCCTAAAAGGAGAGCTGAAAAATCGAAAATTTTTAATTTTTTAAAAAAGTGCTTGATTTTGCCCAAATTCACACCACAAGTGTACAAAAGTGAGTTACACTTGCCCCTAAAAGGAGAGCTGAAAAATCGAAAATTTTAATTTTTTAAAAAAAGTGCCCGATTTTGCCCAAATTCACACCACAAGTGTACAAAAGTGAGTTACACTTGCCCCTAAAAGAGAGCTGAAAAATCGAAAATTTTTAATTTTTAAAAAAGTGCCCCGATTTTGCCCAAATTCACACCACAAGTGTACAAAAGTGAGTTACACTTGCCCCTAAAGGAGAGCTGAAAAATCGAAGTGCCTTGCCCAAATTCACACCACAAGTGTTGAGTTTGCCCCTAAAAGGAGAGCTGAAAAATCGAAAATTTTAATTTTCCCGATTTTGCCCAAATTCACACCACAAGTGTACAAAAGTGAGTTACACTTGCCCCTAAAAGAGAGCTGAAAAATCGAGATTTTGCCAAAGTGAGTTTTGCCCCTCTGAAAAATCGAAAATTTTTAATTTTTAGTGCCCTGATTTTAAATTCACACCACAAGTGTACAAAAGTGAGTTACACTTGCCCCTAAAAGGAGAGCTGAAAAATCGAAAACTTTAAAAAGTCCTTGATTTTTCCCAAATTCACACCACAAGTGTACAAAAGTGAGTTACACTTGCCCCTAAAAGGAGAGCTGAAAAATCGAAAATTTTTAATTTTTTAAAAAAGTCTTGCCCGATTTTGCCCAAATTCACACCACAAGTGTACAAAAGTGAGTTACACTTGCCCGAAAATTTTTAATTTTTTAAAAAGATTTTGCCCAAATTCACACCACAAGTGTACTGAGTTACACTTGCCCTGAGTTACCACAAGTGTACAAAAGTGAGTTACAAAAAGAGCTGAAAATCGAAAATTTTAATTTTTAAAAAAGTGCCCGATTTTGCCCAAATTCACACCACAAGTGTACAAAGTGAGTTACACTTGCCCCTAAAAAGGAGAGCTGAAAAATCTTTTTGCCCAAATTGTACAAAAGTGAGTTACTTGCCCCTAAAAGGAGAGCTGAAAAATCAAAAAATTTTTTAAAAGTGCCCGATTTTGCCCAAATTCACACACACAAGTGTACAAAAGTGAGTTACTTGCCCCTAAAAAAGCTGAAAAATCGAAAATTTTAATTTTTTAAAAAAGCAAGTGTACAAAAGTGAGTTACACTTGCCCCTAAAAGGAGAGCTGAAAATCAAAAATTTTTAATTTTTTAAAAAAAGTGCCCGATTTTGCCCAAATTCACACCACAAGTGTACAAAAGTGAGTTACACTTGCCCCTAAAGGAGAGCTGAAAATCGAAAATTTTTAATTTTTAAAAAAAGTGCTGATTTTGCCCAAATTCACACCACAAGTGTACAAAAGTGAGTTACACTTGCCTAAAAGGAGAGCTGAAAAATCGAAATTTAATTTTTAAAAAAGTGCCCCGATTTTGCCCAAATTCACACCACAAAAGTGAGTTACACTTGCCCCTAAAAAGCTGAAAAATCAAATTTTTAATTTTTTAAAAAGTCCCTGATTTTGCCCAAATTCACACCACAAGTGTACAAAAGTGAGTTACACTTGCCCCTAAAGAGAGCTGAAAATCGAAAATTTTTAATTTTTAAAAAAGTGCCCGATTTTGCCCAAATTCACACCACAAGTGTACAAAAGTGAGTTACACTTGCCCCTAAAGAGAGCTGAAAATCGAAAATTTTTAATTTTTAAAAAAGTGCCCGATTTTGCCCAAATTCACACCACAAGTGTACAAAGTGAGTTACAGTTACGAAAATTTTAATTTTTAAAAAAGTGCCGATTTTGCCCAAATTCACACCACAAGTGTACAAAAGTGAGTTACACTTGCCCCTAAAGGAGCTGAAAAATCGAAAATTTTTTAGTGCTTGATTTGCCCAAATTCACACCACAAAAAAAGTGCCCCGTTACACTTGCCCAAATTCACACCCAAGTGTACTGATCGAAAATTTTAATTTTTTAAAAAAAATTTTGCCCAAATTCACACCCAAGTGTACAAAAGTGAGTTACACTTGCCCCTAAAAGGAGAGCTGAAAAATCGAAAATTTTAATTTAAAAAAAGTGCCCGATTTTGCCCAAATTCACAACAAAGTTACAAAAGTGAGTTACTTGCCCCTAAAAGGAGAGCTGAAAAATCGAAAATTTTAATTTTTTAAAAAAAGTGCCCGATTTTGCCCAAATTCACACCACAAGTGTACAAAAGTGAGTTACACTTGCCCCTAAAGGAGAGCTGAAAAATCGAAAATTTTTAATTTTTAAAAAGTGCCCCGATTTTGCCCAAATTCACACCACAAGTGTACAAAAGTGAGTTACACTTGCCCCTAAAAGGAGAGCTGAAAAATCGAAAATTTTAATTTTTTAAAAAAGTGCCCCGATTTTGCCCAAATTCACACCACAAGTGTACAAAAGTGAGTTACACTTGCCCCTAAAAGGAGAGCTGAAAAATCGAAAATTTTTAATTTTTTAAAAAAAGTGCCCCGATTTTGCCCAAATTCACACCACAAGTGTACAAAAGTGAGTTACACTTGCCCCTAAAAGGAGAGCTGAAAAATCGAAAATTTTTAATTTTTTAAAAAAAGTGCCCCGATTTTGCCCAAATTCACACCACAAGTGTACAAAAGTGAGTAAAAGGAGAGCTACGAAAATTTTTAATTTTTAAAAAACTTGCCCAAATTCACCCCTAAAAGCCCCTAAAAGAGAGCTGAAAAATCGAAAATTTTTAATTTTTTAAAAAAGTGCCCAAATTCACACCACAAGTGTACAAAAGTGATTTTGCCCGAAAATTTTTAATTTTTAAAAAAATTCACACCACAAGTGTACAAAGTGAGTTACACTTGCCCCTAAAAGGAGAGCTGAAAAATCGAAAATTTTTAATTTTTTAAAAAAGTGCCCTGATTTTGCCCAAATTCACACCACAAGTGTACAAAAGTGAGTTACACTTGCCCCTAAAGGAGAGCTGAAAAATCGAAAATTTTAATTTTTAAAAAAGTGCTTGCCCCGATTTTGCCCAAATTCACACCACAAGTGTACAAAAGTGAGTTACACTTGCCCCTAAAGGAGAGCTGAAAATTTTTAATTTTTTAAAAAAGTGCCCTGAAAATCGAAAATTTTTAATTTTTTAAAAAAAGTGCCCGATTTTGCCCAAATTCACACCAAGTGTACAAGTGTACACTTGCCCCAAAGTGAGAAAATTTTAATTTTTACACTCACACCACAAGTGCAAAAGTGAGTTACCCTAAAAGAAAATCGAAAATTTTAATTTTTAAAAAGTGCCCTGAGCCAAATTCACACCACTGAAAAATCGAAAATCGAAAATTTTAATTTTTTAAAAAAGTCCCCTGATTTTGCCCAAATTCACACCAAAGTGTACAAAAGTGAGTTACACTTGCCCCTAAAGGAGAGCTGAAAATCGAAAATTTTTAATTTTTAAAAAAAGTCTTGATTTTGCCCTAAATTCACACACAATTTTAATTACAAAACCGCAAAAGTGATTTTTGCCCAAAACCCCATTTTGAGGCAAAAAAATCGATTTTTTTAAATTTTAAAAAAGTGCGATTTTGCCCAAAAAACCAAGTGTACAAAGTGAGTTACCTTTAAAGGAGAGCTGAAAATCGAAAATTTTTGATTTTTTAAAAACTGCTTTTGGGCCTAAAAGTGTCCCCCATTTTTTGCCTAAAACCAAATCACACCACAAGTTACAAAAGTGAGGCCAATTTTATGAAAACCCCATTTTTGAGGCTAAAAACTGCATTTTGGGCTGAAAATCGAAAATTTTTAATTTTATGCCCAAAATTTTTGGCTTAAAAATCGATTTTTGCCCCAAATTCACCACAAATTATGCCCAAAAACCGCAGTTTTGGGCCTAAAACCTTTTTAAAGGAGAGCTGAGAAAAATCTAAAAAATTTTTAATTTTTAAAACCCTTTTGGGCTTAGTGTATTACTAAGTGCATTTTTGGGCCAAAACTGAATTTTTTATGCCCTAAAACTCCCCATTTGTGCGCTTAAAACTGCCATTTTGGCCTAAAAACCGCATTTTTGGGCATAAAACCGCTTTTTGGGCCTAAAACCGCATTTTTGGGCCGGCCTAAAAAACCCCCTAAAACCGCATTTTTAGGGCCGATTTTATGCCCGAAAACCCCATTTTGGAGGCTAAAAACCGCATTTTTGGGCCGATTGATGCCTAAAACCCCATTTTTGGGCTTAAAACCGCATTATTAGGGCCGATTTTATGCCCTAAAAACCGCATTTTGGGCCTAAAACCGCATTTTGGGCCGATTTTATGCCTGAAAAACCCATTTTGAGGCCCCTAAAACCGCATTTTGGGCCGATTTTATGCCTAAAAACCCCATTTTGGGCCTAAAACCGCATTTTTGGGCCGATTTTATGCCCAAAAACCCCATTTTTGAGCTTAAAAACCGCATTTTTGGGCCGATTTTATGCCCAAAAACCCCATTTTTGCGCTTAAAAACCGCATTTTGGGCCGATTTTATGCCCAAAACCGCATTTTTGGGCCTAAAAACCACATTTTTGGTGCCCTAAAACCCTAATTTTGGGCTTAAAACCATTTTGGGGCCAATTTTATGCCAAAACCCCATTTTGGGCCTAAAACCGCATTTTGGGCCGATTTTATGCCCTGAAAACCCCATTTTGAGGTTAAAACCGCATTTTGGGCCGATTTTATGCCTAAAACCCCTTTTGGGCTTAAAACCGCATTTTGGGCCGATTTTATGCCCTAAAACCCCATTTTGAGGTTAAAACCGCATTTTGGGCCGATTTTATGCCTAAAACCCCTTTTGGGCTTAAAACCGCATTTTGGGCCGATTTTATGCCCTAAAAACCGCATTTTTGGGCCGATTTTATGCCCTAAAAACCCCATTTTTAGCTAAAAACCGCATTTTGGGCCGATTTTATCTAAAACCCCATTTTGGGCTTAAAACCCATATTTTGGGCCGTATGGCGATTTTATTTTGCCGCTTATGCCCAAAACCCCATTTTTGGGCCTAAAATCCGCATTTTTGGCCGATTTTATGCCCGTTAAAACCCCATTTTTGGGCTAAAACCGCATTTTTAAAACCCCATTTTTGGGCCGATTTTGGGAAAACCCCATTTTTGCCTCGCATTTTTAAAAACCCCATTTTGGGCCTAAAATCCGCAATTTTGGGCCCAAAACCCCATTTTCCTTAAAAACTGCATTTTTTTGATTTTATTCCCAAAACCCCATTTTTGGGCTTAAAAAACCTTTTTGGGCCGATTTTATGCCCAAAACCCCATTTTGGGCTTAAAAACCGCATTTTTGGCCGATTTTATGCCCAAAAATCCCATTTTGGGCCTAAAACCCCATTTTTGCGCCGATTTTATGTCCAAAACCCCATTTTTGGGCCTAAAATTGCATTTTGTGCTGATTTTTGCCCAAAACCCCATTTTGCGCTTAAAAACCGCATTTTTGGGCCGATTTTATGCCCAAAACCCATTTTTGCGCTTAAAACCCATTTTTTAGGGCCTAAAACCGCATTTTGGGACGATTTTATGCCCTAAAACCCCATTTTTGGGTTAAAATCCGTATTTTTGCCCCATTTAATGCCAAAAAACCCATTTTGCCTTAAAACCGCATTTTGGGCCGATTTTATGCCCAAAAACCTCATTTTTGCCTAAAACCGCATTTTAGGCCGATTTTATGCCTAAAACCCCATTTTGCAAAAACCGCTTTTTTTAAACCGTTTTATGCCAAAACTCCATTTTGGCCTAAAAACCCATTTTTGGGCCTAAAACCATTTTGGGCCTAAAATCCGCATTTTTGGGCCTTAAAACTGCCCAATTAGAGCCGATTTTGTGCCTAGAAATCCTTTTTGAGCTGATTTTTCGCCTGAAAACCTCATTTTTTCAGTAAAAAGCTTGTTTCAGTACTTCTTTTGGCCTTTTGAAACGCGATTTTTAGCTTCGTTTATGGTTTCTCCCCGAGTTTCGGGCTACTTTCGACATTTTTAAATGCGTTTTAGTGCACACCTTTTACGTTTTTAAACCTAATTTTGTGGTTTAGCAATTCTGTTGGCGTTTCTGAACGTGTTTTATTGTTTCTCCGAATTTTTATTTGCGCTAATAAATTCCCGGGGGTGAAATTGTCGCATCAATACCGCCGATATCGACCCTGAAAAACCCCTCAATCGACTCGATTGATCACAGATTGATTTTTATCAATAAATAATTGAACTGTATTTTCTGCCCACCTGGATTGACGGCGTCCCCATTAAAGATGACCGCCAGAAGCAGTACGCTCGGATAGACCTGCGAACAGAAAAATACATTTTTGTATTTATAAATTTATAGACCGGTTTCGGCATAATAATAGTTGTTGGACTCGCTGTCAATTCTCCGCGACATTAATTTCCACCCGGTTCTGTAATAATTTTGTAGACCGTTTTTGACGGACAAATTTCTAGACAGTTTTCCGGTCTATTTTTCTAGACCCGTTTCAAAAACGTTACTCTCGTTCAACGGGTCTGGGCATATTTAAAATTGTCGACTGCCTTTTTTTTGACGGACAAATTTCTAGACAGTTTTTCCGGTCTATTTTTCTAGACCCGTTTCATAAAACGTTACTCTCGTTCAACGGGTCTGGGCATATTTAAAATTGTCGACTGCCTTTTTTGACGGAAACTAATTTCTAGACAGTTTTTCCGGTCTATTTTTCTAGACCCGTTTCATAAAACGTTACTCTCGTTCAACGGGTCTGGGCATATTTAAAATTGTCGACTGCCTTTTTTTTGACGGACAAATTTCTAGACAGTTTTTCCGGTCTATTTTTCTAGACCCGTTTCAAAAACGTTACTCTCGTTGAACGGGTCTGGGCATATTTAAAATTGTCGACTGCCTTTTTTTGACGGACAAATTTCCAGACAGTTTTTCCGGTCTATTTTTCTAGACCCGTTTCATAAAACGTTACTCTCGTTGAACGGGTCTGGGCATATTTAAAATTGTCGACTGCCTTTTTTGACGGACAAATTTCTAGACAGTTTTCCGGTCTATTTTTCTAGACCCGTTTCAAAACGTTACTCTCGTTGAACGGGTCTGGGCATATTTAAAATTGTCGACTGCCTTTTTTGACGGACAAATTTCTAGACAGTTTTCCGGTCTATTTTTCTAGACCCGTTTCAAACGGGTTTCTCTTAAGGGCAATTCAAATATTTTTTTTTTTTAGAAACCATTTTATTTCAATTGTTGCGTAGATACTTCTCCTTTTCCTTTCAAGATTTTTCAATATATAGTAATATTTTCTATAGAATAATTCAATGATGTAGGTATTTTAAAAAGGGTAATTTAAAATATAATATCTAAAACAATGAACTATACTCAAAATTCGCATCTATTTTTCTTTAGAAATCATTTTATTTATCAATTGATGGATAGTAGTAATATTTTCAATATATAAATATTTAAAAAGGGTAATTTAAAATTTCATTTTTAGTAAAACCTTTTTCGATATTTAATGAGTATAATTATACCGAATTCTGTATAATGTCTAAAACAATGAAGGTTACACAAAATTTACATTTAAATATTACTGACAATGCATAAATATTGATTTGTTGAAAGATATGTATGCATTTAAAAAAATTGAAAGTGATTCAAATATTATTTTTCTTAAAAACCATTTTATTTTCCTTTAAGATTTTTCAATATACAGTAATATTTTCTATAGAATAATTGAATCATGTAGGTATTTTTTAAAAAGGCGTAATTTCGTATATAATTTTCATAATAAAATAATGAAGCTTACACAAAATTTACAACAAAATTTTGATTTGTTAAACGATATGTATGCATTTAAATGAAGGATGATTTAAATATTATTTTTCTTAAATAAAACTCTTTATTTCAATTGACGGATAGATAATTCTTTTCAATTAAGAGTGTTCAATATATAGTAATATTTTCTATAGAATAATTCAATAATGTAGGTATTTAAAAAAGGGCAATTTAAACAACATTTTTAGTAAAAAAAACGTTTCCGATATTTCCTTTCCTTCTGATATTTAATGAAAGTATAATTATGCTCAATTGTGAATAATGTCTAAAACATTGAAGGTTACACAATATTTACATAAATATAGTGCGATTCATAAATCTCGATTTATTGATTTAAATATTATTTTACTTAATAAAAACTTTTATTTCAATTGACGGGTAGACACTTCTTATTTTTCTTTAGGATTTTTATTATATAGCAATTATTTCAATAATATTTTTCGATAGATTAGTTCCACGATGTAGGCATTAAAAGAAAAAGGGTAAACTTCATTTTTAGTAAAAATCTTTTTTTGAATTTCCTTTCCTATCTGATATTTAATGAAAATAATTATACCGAATTCTGTATTAATGTCTAAAACACACAAAATTCACATCTAAATATTACCGACAATGGATAAATCTTTATATTTTAAACGATATATGCGCATTTGAAAAAAATTAAGGGCTATTCGAATATTATTTTTCTTTCGAAACCATTTTATTTCAATCGACGCGTAGAAATTGCTTCTTTTTCCTTGTAAAATTTTTCAAAATATATAGTAATATTTTCGATAGAATATTTCAACGATGTAGGTATTTAAATGAAGTATAATTTAAACTTTATTTTTAGTAACCTTTTCCGGTATTTTCCTTTTGTTCCGTTATTTAATAAATATAATTTATGAATAAAGTCTAAAACAATGAACCCTACTCAAAATTCACATCTAAATTTACTGCAATGAATAAATTTTGATTTGTTAAACGATATATATGCATTTAAACTAATTGAGGGTGTTCAAATATTATTTTTCTTCGAAACCATTTTATTTCAATCGACGGGTAAAAACTTCTTTTTTTTTAAGATTTTCAATATATAATAATATTTTCTATAGAATAATTCAATCGTGTAGGTATTTAAAATGAGGGTAATTCAAACTTCATTTTTAGTAAAAACTATTTCTGATATTTTCTTTCCTTCTGATATTTAATGAAAATAATTATGCCGAATTCTGTAATGTCTAAAACACAAAATTCACATCTAAATTTACTAACAATGGATAAATTTTATGATTGTTAAACGATATATGCATTTAGAAAAAATTAAGGGAGGGTGATTCGAATATTATTTTTCTTTCAAACAATTTTATTTCAATCGACAGTTAGAAATTCTTTTTCCTTTAAGATTTTTCAATATATAATAATATTTTCTATAGAATAATTCAATCGTGTGGGTATTTGAAAAAGGGTAATTTAAACCTCATTTTTAGTAAAATACTTTTCTGATATTTCCTTTTTCTTGCAACGATATATGTATTGTAAAAAAAAAAATTAAGGGCCGATTCATATATTGTTTTTCTTCTAGAGAATAGAAAATTGCTTCTTCTTTTTCGCTGTAAGATTTTTCGATATACAGTTAATATTTCCGATGGAATATTTCAACGATATTAAAAATAAATAGGGGCCGATTGGAGGATTTCGTACCGATCCGGATATTTTTCCCCGGATTCCCCTTCAGCCCTCGGGAACTATTACAAAGTAGTTGTACCAAAGAGACTGGGGAGATGGTGAAGAAGTTGAGGGAAGATGTGGACTTGGAGGAATAAAATTAAGTGAAATAAAAAAATCCCTAAATTCCCCAGACCTCCTAAGAGTCCCTGCAGCGGGAGTAGGGCTTAGTGTAGGGCCCGGAATCCATCGATGTTCCACGCCGAGTCCTGTGTACGTCCCTGGGATATATGGGGGAAATATTTATTTATCGGACAAAGAGAAGCTGCAGGAGTTGATCCTTGTATCTCATTCTCCCTGCAGGAGCAGGAGGAGGAGGAGGAGGATCAGGATCAGGATGGAGGATGATTTATTATTCCGACGTTGAGGATTAATCTTCTCCCCAACCCCCCAGGACGCGGACAGATTCCTCCTCCTCCTCCTCCTGCTCGAATATTGATATATAGGGGGTTGAAACCGAGGGCGGATATTGAATGGCGCGCCGCCTGGCCCCATTCTTCAGTAGCGCCCAAACGACTCTTACACAGCGCATTCTCTCACTCAGATACTATTTTGGGGCGGCCTACAAAGGGAAATGGATCCGAGTTTTATGTGCTCCACCACCCCCACCCCACCCTAGGAGGGTTTAATAATTATTTAAAATAAAAATAAATTGGCTAATTTACCTGCATGCTGCTGATGCTATCTTCCCACCTGGCCGCTAAATGGCGTTCACTCATCATTTCTTTTCAATCGGCCTGCAGAACAAAAACACAATTAATTTGGTTTGCAATTCTGGAAGAATTATATATATATATATATATATATATATATATATATATATATATATATATATATATATATATATTGATACATTTCCAAAGTGACGCCGTATTGGCCCCGCCATCAGGGCCTAGAGGAAATATAATCGTTTCCATATCTTATATTAGGATTGAATCTGTAAAATCTGCATTTTTGGGGTTGTTTTTGCGCAAAAACGCATTTTGCGACTAAAAACCGTATTTTCGGGCCGATTTTGCGCCTAAAACCGCATTTTCGGGTCGATTTTGCGCCTAAAACAGGATTTTCGATTTTGCGCCTAAAACCGGATTTCTGGGGCCTAAAAAATTGTTTTGCGCCTAAAACCGCATTTTCGGGGTCGATTTTGCGCCTAAAACCGCATTTCTGCCTAAAACCGCATTTTTGGGTTGTTTTGCGCCTGAAAACCGCATTTTGTATTTTATGGCCGATTTTGCGCCTAAAACCGCATTTCTGGGGTTGATTTGCGCCTGAAAACGTTTGTCGCATTTTTGCGCCTAAAGGCTGTATTTTATGGCCGATTTTGCGCCTAAAACCGCATTTTTGGGGTCATGATTTGCGCCTGAAAACGTTTGTCGCATTTTTGCGCCTAAAGGCTGTATTTTATGGCCGATTTTGCGCCTAAAACCGCATTTTTGGGGTCAGCAAAATGCCCATTTTGCGCCTAGAAACCGCATTTTCGGGCCGATTTTATGCCAAAACCCTATTTTTGGCCTAAAACCGTATTTTGAGGCCGATTTTGCGCCTAGAAATCCTTTTTAGCTGATTGTTCGCTTCAAACGCCATTTTACGGCCTAAAACCACATTTTGAGGCCGATTTTGCGCCTAGAAATCCTTTTTAGAGCTGATTTTTCGCCTAAAACCCATTTTGACTAAAAACCATATTTTGGGGCCGATTTTGCGCCTAAACTGTATTTTGAAAAGGTTGATTTTGCGCCTAGAAATCTTTTTAGGCTGATTTTCGCTCAAAACGCCCATTTTTGGTTAAAACCACATTTTGGGGCCGATATTGCGCCCAAAACCTATTTTGGCCTAAAACCGTATTTTGGGGCCGATTTTGCGCCTAGAAATCCTTTTAGAGCTGATTTTTCGCCCTAAAACGCCTATTTTTTTTGGCCTAAAACCACATTTTGGGCCTGATTTTGCGCCTAAAAATTTTGGTTTTTTGGTCAAACTATTTTTAAATGCATTTTCGTTTTAGTGCTGATTTTATGCCAAAAACTTCTTTTTTGGTCTAAAACCACGTATTTTTTGGCCTTTTTATGCCTAAACCGCATTTTTGTGCGCCTAAAAAGCCTGTTGGGTTTTGTATTTTTTGTGGCCTTATGTTTATGCTTCTAGCGTTTTACTGAGTGTTAAGCTAATTTTGATATTTTTAAATGCGTTTTAGTGCTCGTTTTCAGACGCATTTACTGCTTTTTATACTTTTTAAAAGGGGTTTTAGTTCTTTTACAGTTTTATTTTTACTGTTGTTTGGGATGGGGATGAAGTTTGTGTTTTTTTCTAAACGTTTTTCTCGTTTTAGTGCTCCTGTTGGGTATTTTAAACTGGTTTTAGGGGTTTGGCTAGGATGGGGTTGTGTTTTTTTCCCCTAGTTTTCCTCCTTATTTTCACGCTCCTTCGTAGTAGTATCCAGTAGTCGTTTTCCACCCTCCCCCGTATTTTTCCTAAAATTAAAAAAAAAAAATAATAAATACGCCCCATAATAGTAATAATAGTATAGACGATGCTACTGTTGTTCCGTGATCCGACGTACTGATAATCTACACCGACTACTGAAGACGGCGAAAAGCCTAAACGTCGGTCACGGGTCGGGTCGAACGTCCCGAAATATTCGTTGAAATTTAACTTCGGTCGGTTTAATTTCTGCCCCCCAACTCGAAAAAAGGCAAATTTCGCGGAGGTCTGCGGGGTGAAAGTTTGGAAAAGCGTTCTGGAAAATGTAGTTTCCCCCCCTCAATCTCTCTCTCTCTCTCCCCTATTGTACCCCGGCTGGCATTGCTAAGTTGGGGGTGAAAAGCAGGGGTGGGGCGGGGGTGGGGATGGTGGAAGCGGGGGTGAAAAGTGGCGTCGGCGGATTTTCCAGACAGGCGGCCCCCACCCACCTGGGGGTTGGGAGAAATTTCGGTTTTCCGGCGACCGTTCTACCGTAGTAGAGTTTCCGGGGACAGAGTGAGAGGGGGGGGGGCAGGGGTGGAGGTTTTCGGGCCGTTCGCCATCTTCAGTAGCGCCGTGTCAGTCACTGTCACCACAGTACGAGTGATACAGTGACACAGTGCAGTGTAGATTGCCCCATCTCAACCCCTAAAAACGTGGCCCGAAGTGCCCCAACAGTGACTACTGAAGATGGCGAGCGGCCGGAAAAACCGTGGTCCGGGGCAAACCACAGCGAGAGAGGAGACAGAAACGCAATTATTTTTAATTAACGCTTCTCGGAGATGTCTTCAGTAGTCCTCAATTTTTCGCGGTTCGCCTAACCACCCGGGTTCTTATATTTCGCGACTTATCACATAAATGGTTATATAAAACGATGAGTTTAAGCGAGTTCAAACAACTCGCCCCTGTCCATTAGTCAAAGGCCCGGTGCGATAACGCCCGGGGTGGTTTGGGGTTATAGGGAGGTTATAATCGAGTGGGGTTATAATCGGCCGAGAATTAAGTTGGAATTAGTAGTTGATGGGGGGTGGGGGGTGGGGTCATCACATCCCCTGCTACCCCTAACCCAGGGATGGCCGTGTGGTCACCCCGCCCCCCTTCCCATCGAAGCCCCCACAAATCGGATTTGCATAATGCGGTTTGTGCCCCCCCTCCCCTACCCTCTATACAGATAACGTCCAGGTATTTAATGTCACTTTGCCGAGAGACCAGCCGCACCGAGTAGCCTATCCCGATAATCCCTGGGAACTCCTATCCCGGGGGACACACTTTTTTAGTCCACTCTCCCACCCTCTGTTCCGTTTCTTTATTCCTCACAAAATTAACGTTGGGGAGGGGAGAAAAAGGTGTTCCGGAATAGTGTACCGCGAAAATTAGGTTTATGTTTCTCATCATATCCGGTCGAATTTCGGTAGAAACTGTTCCGTGACCGTTTTCTCCTATGCCTGTGCTACTGCCTAAAGACCCCATTTTGCCGATTTTGCGCCTAAAAGCGCATTTTGGGTCTAAAAACTGCATTTTGGACCCGATTTTACGCCTAAAGACCCCATTTTCGGGCCGATTTTGCGCCTAAAACCGCATTTTTGGGCCGATTTTGCGCCTATAAATCCGCATCTTTGTGACCGATTTTGCGCCTAAAAGCCGCATTTTGGGCAAAACCGATTTTGCGCCTAAAAACTGCATTTTTGGCCAATTTTAAGCCCTAAAAGCATTTTGGGTTAAAAATTTTGACCCGATTTTAAAAGACCCATTTTTGGGACGATTTTGCACCTAAAAGCAAATTGTCCCAATTTTGCCTAAAACCGCATTTTTGGGCCGATTTTGAGCCTAAAAGCGTATTTTGGGTCTAAAACTGCATTTTGGTCCCGGTTCTACGCCTAAGGACCCCATTTTCGGGCCGATTTTGCAACTAAAAACCGAATATTTTCGGGCCGATTTTGCGCCTAAAAGCGCATTTTGGGTCTAAAACTGCATTTTGGACCCGGTTGTACGCCTAAAGGACCCCATTTTCGGGCCGATTTTGCAACTAAAAACCGAATATTTTCGGGCCGATTTTGCGCCTAAAAGCGCATTTTGGGTCTAAAACTGCATTTTGGACCCGGTTGTACGCCTAAAGGACCCATTTTCGGGCCGATTTTGCGCATAAAACCGTATTTTCGGGCCGATTTTCTAAAGACACGAGGCCGAATAACCGGGGTCTGGCGATTCGTGTGTTTCTTTCTCCTCTCTGCTGGACCCGGTTTTGTCGGGCCTCTCGCCGTCTTCAGTAGTCACTGTCGGGGCACTCTGTTGGATGTTTATCGGGTATCATCCTCACTCTGCACTGTCTCTTTATTATAGACAGAAGTTTATAGGCTGATTGACGACAGAGCGCTACTGAAGACGGCGAACGGCCCGACAGACAAAACCCCGATCAGGGGCGATACAGGAGACCGTAATCTACGTTATAACTCCCTTCGCAGGCCACAAAACAGTTATGTTGAAGCGTCATCAAACGACGACTAGGGGATGTTCTCCTCGGAAAGACTATTTCTCTTTAAGGGCGTGTTATACAATTTTTTCCCCACCCCAAGTTTTGGCCTAAATCTATGCTCCAATTCTATCCCAAAGTCCCGCCAGGTACAACCTGCGTGATGGGAGCGGGACCGGCAGGACGGATAGGGTGGACATTTGACGACCCCTACAAAGGGGCAAATATAAAAATGGAGGGAGGTACGGGGGCTTAGGGAAGGAGAGATTGGGATTTGTCGCGATGCCCATCGCCCTGAGATTACCTCCTCCCCGGCAGGAGGTAGGTCCTATAATATAATGCCAATGGGGAGGTCTGTCCTCCAGGCCATTACTACCCCTGACGGGGTTTGGCAGGGTTGGGGGGCTTTACGACCCATCCCGAAAATTCCCAAGTCCGTATTTCTGACACAGGGAAAATCGACACATTTTACGGCGGATTACGATTACTATCCGCCACGTGGAGGAGGAGGAGGAGGTTCATGGTCAAGGTCACAACCAAAGTGCTAGGGTAAAGCGCCTGTCAATAAATATGTATATATATGTATATGTATATATATATATATATATATATATATACAGAAGTGGTAAAAAAATTACCTTAAAATACCCGTTTAGTGGCATCTAGCCGTGTGTTTGTTCGGGCCGTTCGCCGTCTTCAGTAGCGCCGCGCGCCATCGGCACTAATTTTCGTCACACCGCCACCCCGTTGTACCTGTCGAAAGAGTCGGAGCAATTAATTGCTCTGGGACGAAAGTCGGACGGCCGACAGCCGACAGCGCTACTGAAGACGGCGAACGGCCCGAACAAAAACCGGGTTTTCAAGAGAGGAAAAGTTTCATTTTTTTTTTTTCGGCAAAATAAACTGAATTCCGAAGTGGAAACGTCGAGATTACTTCCGGGGGTGGGGGTGGCACCCTATAATATTTTTTTTTTACATTCTTCGAGAATTTATTGTACGCTTGTAATATTTATTGTTAAAATTCTCAACAAAAATGGAGATCAGAGTGCCAAAAGTGACTGCTGCTAACAACAACAGAGCGCTACTGAAGACGGCGAGCGGCCCGAAACAAAAGAAATTAATCTATCTCGAATCATTACGAAATTCTTTCTTTTCTATCAGAAAATCAATATCGAGATAATTTTCACGAATCTTTCGGATCGCCTAACTCAACGCGAATTGACAATTCTATTGATTAAAATTTACTTTCAGGGTAATTATATACAAATAGTTGTCTCCCAGAACTCCTATAATATATATATATATATATATATATATATATATATATATATATATATATATTAAGAAAAATTTAAAAATCCTCGCGTTGAACCGCAATTTGTAATGAAAAAGAAAATTAATTAATACTTGTGTAAAGAGAAGGGGATTTGAAATTTTCGAATGAAATTACAAAGAGCGCCCCAACCGCCCCCGGCCCATAACAAACTCTGTTCGAGTTATGAAATCGAGTCCAATTTCGAGCGGCTGTTGGGCATATACGTATATATATATATATATATATATATATATATATATATATATATATATATATAGGACAAATATTTGCATAAATATCAAAATGAAACGTATAAATTAATTTCGCCCCGAGAGCGTACGAAGGGCTGAGGGGTGGGGGTGGAAAGACCGGAGCGAAGAAAGAAGGGATAGGAGGAACAGAAAGGGCAACAATTCCAGAGTCTCTGGAGATTGAATTACGACCTTTCCCCTTTTACGTTTCTTATTCGTCTTTGTTCGCCCCTACGAACCCCCCTCCCCACCCCTGTTATATGTGTATTATATTTTAACGCTAAATTCAGGGGCGAAAGAAGGAGGGAGGAGGGAAAAAAGAGAATTTCGCGAGCAAAGATTTATGAAGGGCCCCTCTCCCCCACCCCTTCCTTAGGGCCACGGTTTTAATTGAAGACATAAATCAAACTGCAACTGGAGAGAAGGGCAGTCGTTTTCATCGTACCTAGACCGGTTTACCGTCACGAAAAAGGGATACATTTTTTTTTATTTTAGTCGGCGGTGTGTGTATATTAAAAATGTATTTTGTATTCGTCGTACGTTTCGGCGACGTTTCGTAACTCCAAACGGCTGTACAAGCGAGTAGTGACGTCATACCGCCCCTTCTCACCACGGGCTGTGACGTCACAGTCGTTCAATTTCCGCTACATAATATACTGTCTAATGCTGCCACCGACTAAATAAACAGACGGTTTTATCCCTACAATTTATTGTTTCAATTAATTTTTACACTGTAATAATCCCCGGTCAATTGGTTGTGTCTCTAAGTTAATACGAGGGAAGGGGTGGGTTGAAACTTCAATAAGTTCTTCTGCACTTCTCCCCAGTGCTTAGGGCCGTTGAGCGGAGGATCATTAAGTGACCCTTTGCCGGAACCAAATCACTACCCTTAAAGGACATCCCCCCCGCCCCAAAAATCGGCCGGAAACGGAAATGGGAAGGGCCGATTATTATCGGGTCAATAATCGATTTTAAACCTCAAAACCGTTATAAGGGCGACTTTTATTTCAATCTGTTCACTCTACTCAGGGTAATTGTGGTAATTGGTTATTGTATCGAATAAACGTTTACCCGGGGGAGGGGGGGAGTTTTTTTGGAAATAGACGTGACGTCAGTCGAAGCGTAGTGACGTCATACCCCCCTGTCTGTGACGTCATACTTTCGCCACAGCCGTTCGCCGTCTCCCCAACATGATATGCTGTCGCGAGGGTCGGTGAAAGTAAAAAATAAAAAATTTTAATAATAATACTTCCGATAATTCCTCACTTTCTATCACGGGATTCTTTCTCGGACGCAATATATATGCCCCGGATCGTATAGGAATTTTTTCCCGGCTTCCCCACCCCAAAAAAACTCTCCAGAAGCTTTTTGGCTCTCTACCGAACTCAAAACTAGAGAACCGACCAAACAAACTGTCGTAAACCACAAGACCGGGGTGGGGGGGGTTCTCGCGGTGTTAGCCCCCAACCCCCGAGGTTCGATAATTTGGACCAATTTCCGCGGGGATAGAATAAATTTTGGCACTGGTAGCGGTAGACGGGCATCGTAACTTTCTGAAAACGGAGAAAGAAGGCCGCCCCCCTCAACCCCGCCAGACGACCGCATTCGGGAGGGGAGGCCCCCAAATTTGTGTCTTGGATTAATTTACATTTAAAGTGTTTTCGTTTTGTCGGCCCGCGTTATTAACGCCACTGGAGAAACGCCCCCAACCCCACCACCCCTGACTTTATAGCCCAAGTCGTTAAAGTCCTACTTATATATACGTACATACATACACACATATATACGTGTACATGTATTATACGAGCGAGACGGGTTGTTAAACTACCGGGAATATGTAATAGGGTTGGGGGCGTTAATGGCCTTTTCTGGGCGTTTTGAAAAGAAAAATTACCCCTTTCCTATACTGAAATAGCCTGAAATAAACGAATATGTATTTTCGCTACATATATATATATATATATATATATATATATATATATATAGGACGTAAAATTTTATGTTGCCTTCACGATAGTAAATATCGTTCGGTGTTCTGAAACGAAACTTATTATCGGATTTTTCGGTACCGCGCTATTTTGATGCCGTTTTCATGAAAAGATCCGTAGAAAATTATACTTCTGTACACACTTCTGGCACAAAATGAGGTTTTAGGCTCAAAATCGGCCGAAAATTCGGTTTCTAGACGCAATATCGGGCCAAAATGGGTTCTTTAGGCGTAAATCGGGTCCAAAATGCAGTTTTAGACCCGAAATGCGCTTTTTAGGCGCAAAATCGGCAGAAAAATGAGGTTTTTAGGCGCAAAATCGGCCCGAAAATTCGGTTTTTAGACGCAATATCGGGCCAAAAATGGGTTCTTTAGGCGTAAAATCGGGTCCAAAATGCAGTCTTTAGACCGAAATGCGCTTTTTAGGCGCAAAATCGGCAGAAAAATGAGGTTTTTAGGCGCAAAATCGGCCCGAAAATTCGGTTTCTAGACGCAATATCGGGCCAAAAATGGGTTCTTTAGGCGTAAAATCGGGTCCAAAATGCAGTTTTAGACCGAAAATGCGCTTTTAGCGCAAAATCGGCACAAAAATGAGGTTTTAGGCGCCAAAATTAAGTTTTCGAAATCGGCCCAAAATGGGGTCTTTAGGCGTAAAATCAAATAGTTTTAGACCGTAATGTTTTAGGCGCAAAATGGCCCGAAAATTCGGTTTTAGCGCAAAATGGCCCAAAATGGGTCTTTAGGCGTAAAATCGGTTCCAAAATGCAGTTTTTAGACCCAAAATGCGGTTCTTAGGCGCAAAATCGGCAAAAATGAGGTTTGTAGGCGCAAAATCGGCCCAAAAATGGGTTTTCAGTCGCAAAATGCGGATTTCAGGCCGAAAATCCAGTTTTAGGTTCATAAATGGGTTTCGGCGAAAAATTGGCCAAAATTCTGTTTTAGGCCCTTAACTAGGGGTTTCTGGGTGCTGAATCGTCCCGTAAACTCGGGTTTCGGGGCACAGAATCAGTTCAAAAATGCGGTTTCAGGCCCCAAATTTGGGCCAATTTTATACCCCCAGCCCACCACTCACCCCTTCGAGATTGTTATATTTTAGCCAAAGCGATAGGGGTGGTTTCGTTGATAGGGGTGGTGGGTGTGAAGTTATTTATACACAATAGATAAATAACCCGGGGGGGACCTCGTCCGATAATCCCTACAGTGATAATAATCCCACGAAAATTGAGGGGTGGCGGGAGGGTTGGCCAGAACAGAGGGTTTGGGGGTTGGGGTAGCTAACAGACATTGCTAGGGGATGGGATGGATGATGTATTGCTTCGGTCGCCGCTACAACCCCCCCAAACAACCCCAACCAACAACCCCCAATTCTGCGCCAATGCGCCAAAACCCTATTTTCGTGAAATTACAGTCACTTACACTGGGAGAAGGAAGAGGACCCCGGGGAGTTATTTTACGGCGACAATTTTCGTGCTAACCCCCCTGTTTCTATTTTCTTTTTCCTGGAAAATTGATATTTTCCGGTTGGAACCAGTGGCGGGGGCTTGGGGTGGTTCAAACAGATCAGGGGAAAAATTTTGACATCTTTCTCCCTCCCCGTATTTTCTTTTCCTGATACAAATATAAAATCTAGTTTTAATAAATTGTATTTGTATTTTTGATAGGGGGAGAAGCTGCCCGATTGTATCACCGTAAAAAGGGGTTGAAAAACCGTCTGAAATGTGTTTCTCGGATACAGCAAAAAAAAACCTCGATATATTGCTGGGGGAGGTGAGGGTGGTGGCGAGAGGATAAATCCGCAATTATTTAGTTGCCCAATAGAATAGGGGTAGTAAATTAAGGGTTTATTCGGTCCCGCCCCCTTGGACACAACAGACAGGCCGGCTTAATTGGGAAAGCGTTGAATTTTTAGATTGGTTTTCATGCAAATTAAATTGTTTTAAAGGGGTAAAATTATGGCTTCACGGCCCCTCCCCTAGCTACTGTTGCCACTTTTTTTTTTTTTTTTTTGGCGTACCCTACGCCACGACATAGGGTATCTTTTTTATTTACTTATTTCATTAATCATTTTATAATTATTGTATATATATATATCATATATATATATATATATATATATATATATATATATATATATGCCACTTTTTCCAGCAAGATTTCCCCTCTTGAGGAAAACTCATCAAGACCGAAATATCTTATCAATTCTTATCAAATTGTCGATTACTTTTGGGGGGTTGGCCTAATATATATTATAAAGTGAGATGGTGGAGAAAAAACCAATATGCGGGGATGAAATAACACAGTTTTCTTCGATTTTCTTCCCCGTTCATGACATGTTGTTAGACATCAGTATAAGCCCCAGGTTTTCATTAATATATATATATATATATATATATATATATATATATATATATATATATGGGGTTGAAAGAAAAGTTTCCAGCACTAGTAGTACTGGTTCTCTTTTTAAAACATCAATTTCGCCCCGTTCTATTTTACATTTGTGTGTGGTTTAAATGGTGAAACATTTAAAAGATAATACAACAGTTGTGTCAAGATGCTCTTTCTGTCTGGGGCTTAAGTCGCCCCCTCACCCCCACCATCATCCCTAGTCCCTAGACAGAGGGTTGGAAAAGTCTCTTTGTCCCCAACTCTTCCTCCTTTTCATCCTCAGGACCGTTTTATGGAAAACTTTTATTCCGGGGTGGTGGTGGGAGGGAGGGGGGTGAGGGCCCACACGAGACGAATCGGGACCTGGAGCAACCCCTTTCCCACCCCCAACCACCCCCACCCTCAATGACCTGGACCTGGAAGTTTTTAACGACGAAAAGAGAAAGTTGGTACCGCCCTCTCTCTCTCTCTCTCTATATATATATATATATATATATATATATATATATATATATATATATATATATATGCCCACCCCAGAAAGCGTTTATCATCCCCCCAGCGTCCTGGGACGCAGTCATCTAATATAGGATGGGCTCATCATTTCCACATGTCTTCTATCGGGATGAGTAGAAAAATTGTTACTTTCGGCCGGGGCGTTTTGGGGTGAAACCGGCATCGGAATCGAACGGAACCTTATAAAATTTTCCAGTCGGAGATTTCCAGGGGACTTTTTGAAAATTTAAAATTTTCGATTTTTCAGCTTTGTGGTGTGAATTTGGGCAAATCAGGGCCTTTATTGAAAATTTAAAATTTTCAAGGGGCAAGTGTAACTCACTTTTGGGACACTTGCGGTGTGAATTTGGGCAAAATGGGGGACTTTTTGAAATTTCAATTAAAATTTTTTCTACCAATTTTAGTGCTTCTTGAGGGGTTTTAAACGCTTTTCAGTGCTTTGAACGCGTCCGGTGTGAATTTTATTGCTTCCGTTGACGCTCTTAAATGTATTTTACTGCATTTCTTTTAAACGTTTTCAACCCTTATTTTGACGTTTTCAAAGGCATTTTAGGGCTGCCTCAAGCGTTTATATATGCGAGAGTTTTTTTCTGCTCGAGTTTTGGGCTAATTGTGACATTTTTAAACACGTTTTTGCGCTTCTTTTCGCGTTTCCAAACTGTTTTTTTTTTTGGCCTTATTTCGACTTTTTTTTAAAGGCATTTTAGGCCTTCCTCTAGAGTTTTTAAACGCGTTTCAGTCTAATTTTAACGTTTTTAAACGAAATTTCCGGTAGTGTGTGGCGGTAGAGTAGGGGAGGCAATTTAAAAATGAATACTCTATATATATATATATATATATATATATATATATATATATATATATATATATAGAGCAATTTAGAGATGATCGGCTGTCGTGTAATACGAGTTTTTCTAAATATTTGTTTCGGCGTCTCGCCATAAATTCCGTCGCCGTATTCTCTCCATTTCAGCGGTTCTGCCGGCCGATATCGGTTTTGATACTTTATCGGTCTACGGGGCGACCAACCCCGGGCCCGATCATCCCTCATCCCTTATCCCCCCTCCCTCCCCCATAAAGCCCATTCAGCTAATTACTCCTCCTATATTAATCGCTTTTACGTCATACCGACGTGCCCGTTAAACGCCCGGTCGCGCTCCCCCATACACTGTAACATGTGCCACATCTGTCACACGCGCCATCTGTCGACAGTCCGACGGACTTCTTCGGCGTACCGGATTTGACCCAGTGCAACGATTGAGGGTGAGCCCCCCTCCACCCCAAGTGCCAAAAGTGGCCGACACACAAAGCGCTACTGAAGACGGCGAGCGGCCAAGAGCGGAGACGGGGAGACGAAATCTACGAAAAAGGAATATAATTTTGGCAATATAAAACCGGTCCACGGTAGACTCGTCGGGGGTTAAAATAGATCTAATTTTCAAATTTTTTCTCGAATTTCGTACTGAACTGTAGAAATTTAGTTGCAGGGGATCGACCGGAACCATTTTGAATTTGAAAATATCGGTCTATGAGAAATAATAGTTTGGGAACCTAGGTTTTAGAACCACAAGATGTTGAACCTATTTAGGGCCGAAATGCTCCAAATTTGTATCCAGTTTAAACCAAAAACAATCCCCGCACCCAAGTGGCGATTATTATATATATATATATATATATATATATATATATATATATCCAGGTGGTCCAAAAAAATGTATCCACTATTTAAAAGTCCATAACTTGGAAACTAATTGACGGAATCGTCTCATTTTTGGTAGTGTTATAGTTTTTGTAGTTCTGGCAATCGCGGCCATATACAAAGCGTTTTTATATGGGGGCTTATCCCGACGAAAATCTACCGGGAAGATGGATAAAGGGCCGGTAGAGGTGACACGGACTTAACTCCCCTCTGTGGACTTTTACCTGTCAGGGGGGGGGGGGTTGGGGGCTGGAGGAACACTAAAGGACAAAAGGTTTATCTACAAAATTTCGACAATCCATCCTGCATATTGACGTGCAAATATTCACGACTGAAGACTTTGTTGCAGTCGGTAGAGTTGGTGCTCCAGTTGGCCGGCACATCGTTTCTCTGTCTGTCTGTCCGTCTGTGGATGTTAATAATTGTGGACAATTTCGAACAACCTACAGCCAGTGATAGATATCTTTAAGTTGGACTTTAAGCTACACTTTCACCAAAAATTAGACCCAGCTCCGTCAATCAGTTTCCAAGTTATGGACTGTTGAAGAGTGGATACATTTTTTTGGACCACTCTGTATATATATATATATATATATATATATATATATATATATATATATATATATATATAAGTAAAGAAAAGAGATCCGGGATCGGACAATTCCAGTAATTGTAATTGGGGTCAGCAGGCGGTTAATTTCACAACCCCTTCTACACTCCCCCCGAGGGGATTGAAACTTAAAGTTCTGGTGCACTTAAAGTGGGCCACAGTGTCCCGCCGTTAGGCGGATCATTAACTCGACCTCCTCCTCCTCCTCCTCCTGCAACCCTTCAGAAAGTGAACACTCTGCGGGAGAAATTCCCCAGGGATGAAAAAAGGTAAATCGCCGACCGTAAAGGGACGTTCAAACTTCCGCTACTGGAAACGATTCGGGCCGGCAACTAAGTAATTGCGGAACTGAACCGCTGACGTTGTACATACTTTTAGGTACGTCGGTACATCTTTGTACACGGTACATCTTCGGCTTCTCTTGCACTGTATGAATTAACGGCCTTTATTCAGGGGTCATCGACCTCCACCACGGACCTCCTCCACCACCGGACCGGAAGTCCTCAGGAGCGCTCCTCGTCTTTGAAAAATTACCTGTTTTAGCTTTTTGCCCGTATAAGATACATCTTCGGCTTCTCTTGCAATGTCCCAGTGTTGTGAGAACTGTGGCGATATGAATCACCGATAACGGCCTTTATTCGGGGGTTTTCATCGACCTCCACCACCGGACCGGAAGTCCTCAGGAGCGCTCCTCGTCTTTCAACGAAAAATTAACGGTTCCCCCCTGTTTTAGCTTTTTGCCCGTATAAGATACATCTTCGGCTTCTCTTGCAATGTCCCAGTGTTGAATCACAATAACGTCCTTTATTCGGGGGCCATCCGGACGACCTCCGGATGACGTCCGAAGAAATATAATGACGTATCGTAGAATCTTATCTTGTCCAAAGACGCACTTAAAAATATGTACACAACGCCGCCTGTTGTTGTGGCAATCGGCTTAGGGTTGCCGACCCTAAATAAATGGGGATGATTAAAATTAACCCTCGAACCGGTAGTGGGGTTTCACGGGCCATTTTTGAGGGCGAGTTACCCTTTTTGTGGGGGTGGAAAAAAAATGTGTTTTTCCCTCTCCTCCTCCCCCCCCCTCCCAACAGGTCGGGGATAAAGTAACACCGGGGGAAAAGTAATCGATGAGTATTATTATGGTTGTGCGGTCTCCGGGGGGGTGGGGGTGGAAAAGTGGCCTATGGGAGTACACCACCTGTTCGGCCTCCTACTTTAATCCGATTAGAAACTCCACCACCATCCAACATCCGGCTGGGGGGGGGGGAGGTGTGTTTTATTTCCGGCACTTTTATTGGGGTTGATTTTTTTTTTTTTGGCAAAAAAAACTTCGAAGAAAAAACTTATTTCTCCCCGGCACCGTTTCCAGGTTCTGGGGGCGGATTGACTTTTCGGTCAACCAGGACTTTGTCCTCGTGGGAAATTCTTCAACACCACGCGGTCAGGGTCTGTGTATCGATTCCCGCAGCAGTAACAAGTGTGCGGCATTTGCGGTTATCTGTCCTCTGTACCGGCCTTCTAACACTCTATCCATCCCTACCACCCTCCATCCCCCGTCTACTCCAATATCTCCTGTCCCTGTCTACTCCAATATCTCCTGTCCCTGTCTACTCCAATATCTCCTGTCCCTGTCTACTCCAATATCTCCTGTCCCTGTCTACTCCAATATCTCCTGTCCCTGTCTACTCCAATATCTCCTGTCCCTGTCTACTCCAATATCTCCTGTCCCTGTCTACTCCAATATCTCCTGTCCCTGTCTACTCCAATATCTCCTGTCCCTGTCTACTCCAATATCTCCTGTCCTGTCTACTCCAATATCTCCTGTCCTGTCTACTCCAATATCTCCTGTCCTGTCTACTCCAATATCTCCTGTCCCTGTCTCTCAATATCTCCTGTCCTGTCTACTCCAATATCTCCTGTCCTGTCTACTCCAATATCTCCTGTCCCTGTCTCCAATATCTCCTGTCCCTGTCCTCCAATATCTCCTGTCCCTGTCTACTCCAATATCTCCTGTCCCTGTCTACTCCAATATCTCCTGTCCCTGTCTACTCCAATATCTCCTGTCCTGTCCAATATCTCCTGTCCTGTCCTCAATAAATGTCCCTGTCTACTCCAAAAGCTTGTCCCTGTCTCCAATAAATGTCCCTGTCTAATCCAAAAGCTTGTCCCTGTCTACTCAATAAATGTCCTGTCCACTCCAAAAAGCTTATTCCTGTTGTACTCAGATGATCCGCCTGTCCGGCGGGTATTTTCCGTTCACATGGACGACGAAGTGAAAAGCGGGCGGGTAAGAAAAACACAGTAGTGGGAAAAGGAAAATAACTCCGGGGTAGAGGAGGAGGAGGAGGAGGAGGAGGAGGAACCGTAATTTTTATTGCCGCAATAAAAATACAATGCCCGTTTTTCGGCCCCTGGAAGTTCTAATCGGAGCTATTATATACAGAGAGAGACGGTACATTTAACGCCAAACTGTTTTCCGATAACGCTTTCCACCCCCACCCCCACACCCCCTGGCTCGGAATCCTTCCCGCATCCGACTACATTTCTCCTCTAACGAGTAACAAATTAATGGGATGTTGATGCGAATTTTAATCGCGGGGTTGAACGTCATTTCCTACTCGGGCGTACGTCGAACGTCAGGGACGTCGAACGTCAGGAACGTCAGGAACGTCACGAACGTCAGGAACGTCACGAACGTCAGGAACGTCACGAACGTCAGGGAACGTCACGAACGTCAGGGACGTCACGAACGTCAGGAACGTCAGGAACGTCAGAACGTCAGGACGTCACGAACGTCAGGAACGTCACGAACGTCAGGAACGTCACGAACGTCACGAACGTCAGGAACGTCACGAACGTCAGGAACGTCACGAACGTCAGGGACGTCACGAACGTCAGGAACTTCACGGACGTCACGAACGTCAGGAACGTCACGAACGTCAGGAACGTCACGAACGTCAGGGACGTCATGAACGTCAGGAACTTCACGGACGTCACGAACGTCAGGAACGTCACGAACGTCAGGAACGTCACGAACGTCAGGAACGTCACGAACGTCAGGAACGTCAGGAACGTCAGGAACGTCAGGGACGTCACGAACGTCAGGAACGTCAGGACGTCACGAACGTCAGGAACGTCATGAACGTCAGAACGTCACGGATGTCAGGAACGTCACAAACGTCAGGAACGTCACGAACGTCGGGGATGTCGGGAACCTCTAGGGGGTAGCCGAAATCTACTGTAGCCCAAATCGGCCGTTTTCCGTCGCATAACCGAGGGCCGAAAAGCGGTTTTCGCCCTCAAAAATAGCGGTATGTATATATATATATATATATATATATATATATATATATCTGACGAACGGTTTTCACTACAAAACACAATAACAAGACGCCTAATATGTAACCACGACAAACGGACAGACACACAAAACCTGACAGGGCCTAAAGTGACTACTGAAGATGGCGAGAAGCCGAAAACCGAGTGTCCAGCAAAAGGCCCCAAACCGGCGAGAGGAGGAGACAGAAATACGCGAAATCTACAGTAATATTTTATTGTTTGTGAACACAGTTTAAGATCTTAGATTGTCCAATACGTCGCCAATTCAATAAGTGCCGGAGGAGATTTTGCTAATTTCCTATAAAATTTTATTATTATTATTATTATGCAGCTTTAAAAAAAAACTAATTGATCGTAGGGCAGGTTGTAGCTTCTTCAGTAGAACTGCCCTCACCGTTTAAAGTACATTTGTGTTATCAAAAATCGGACGGACGTTGCGGACAAATTGTACAATTTTATTTTTTCACATTCTCTCGCCGGTTTCGGCCGTCCGCCGTCTTCGGTAGCGTCACTTTTTGGGGGCACTTTGTCCGTTGGGATTTTCCTTTAAGGCCGCGTGTGCATCCTCAGTCAGTGCACTCTGTCACAGACAAATGACAGGAGCGCTACTGAAGACGGCGAACGGCCGAAAAATTCGGAATCGTTCATTCGTATTATTTATAAGTTTTGTTAAAATGTACCCCCCCCGGAAGGAAATTCGGTAGGAAAACTACGAACGAATAAATCACCGACATATGAAAAAGGTTTTTCTTTTTTCTCTCTCTCTCTCTCGCCAGTCACAATAGCGGATTTTTCGAATGGAATAAAACCCGTATTTTCGCTTTTAAAGTATTAAATATGAAAATATTATTATAACTTTACACAAAACCCGGTCTGTATTCGGCAGCCGATCGGACGTATATCGGGGGTCCCCAAAGGGTGCTCGGGGGGAAGGTTCCCCCCCCCCCCCAAGGGAAAGGGCTGGAAATGTGGAAACTTACAGGGGTAAGATGATGAACGAAAGTTCGAAGAAAGTGGGAAAATCCGATTGTTATCAATTAGATAGTTCGACAACTTTAACCGGAATCTTCGTTAGCTTCGGTTAGAGGGCGGATGACGGAACCCGGTAAGAGTATCGAAACTTTGGAAATTTGTAAGTTGTTGTATTATTGTTTGTCGTGTTGATGAAAATGTAACGCCCCAAATAGAAGATAAAAAGTTGTCCCGTCAGAAAGTGATACGACTTAATTTCATCGAATTTCGGAGTGGACAGCGACAAGCTTTTTGGAGTGGACAGGGACAAGCTTTTGGAGTGGACAGGGACAAGCTTTTGGAGTGGACAGGGACATTTTTGGAGTGACAGGGACAAGCTTTTGGAGTGGACAGGGACAAGCTTTTGGAGTGGACAGGGACAAGCTTTTGGAGTGGACATGGACAAGCTTTGGAGTGGACATGGACAACTTTTGGAGTGGACAGGGACAACTTTTGGAGTGGACAGGGACAACTTTTGGAGTGGACAGGGACAAGCTTTTGGAGTGGACAGGGACAACTTTTGGAGTGGACAGGGACAACTTTTGGAGTGGACAGGGACAAGCTTTTGGAGTGGACAGGGACAAGCTTTTGGAGTGGACAGGGACAACTTTTTGGAGTGGACAGGGACAACTTTTGGAGTGGACAGGGACAACTTTTGGAGTGGACAGGGACAAGCTTTTGGAGTGGACAGGGACAACTTTTGGAGTGGACAGGGACAACTTTTGGAGTAGACATGGACAACTTTTGGAGTGGACATGGACAACTTTTGGAGTAGACATGGACAACTTTTGGAGTGGACATGGACAACTTTTGGAGTGGACATGGACAAGCTTTTGGAGTGGACATGGACAACTTTTGGAGTGGACATGGACAACTTTTGGAGTAGACATGGACAACTTTTGGAGTGGACATGGACAACTTTTGGAGTGGACATGGACAACTTTTGTAGTGGACATGGACAACTTTCGGAGTAGACATGGACAAGCATTTTCGGGGTAGACAGGGACACGAAATTGGGGTTCCTGCCGTGGAAGTGTTAATAAGCGATCCCACAGGAATATTCCCGCAGGCCTAACGCCAAGTTTAATGTTCGGCTTCCTGTTAATTCGATACGCAATATTTACAACCCCCGACATAATGACACATTGACTGACAGTTGGGATTTTTTTTACGGTTAGACTGAAGGCTGTAACCGGCTCTAAGGGGCGGGTGTGTTGTCCGCCACCGAAGTTGCGGAACTCCTCTACCGTCCTGTACCCGGAAAACTAACCCGGGAGGTCCTGCGGGAATCGTTCGTTCGTTCGTGATCTAAAACGGCGTCCAGGAATTCCAGGAATTGACACAGAAAGTGTGGTAGGGCATAGAACTATGATGAGTTTTGGGGGGTTGACTTGGGGGGGGGGTGGGTTGAACTAAGAAATCGAACATCCCTCTCGTATACAGAGATTCCAATCCTCAGAATCGTCCTCAATGATCTCCTCAGGAAGAGGGATGAGGAGACGAAGGGCTTCCGGGTATCGCGACGTTCACCCCGACCTCGCCGATACCCCTGGGGAGTAAAATCCAGGTCTATTCCCGGAATATCCGGGGAATCTCTCCCCATAGTCCCCTCGTAATACGCTTGAAAACTGCCATCCAGACAAAACGCGATTCCCTCACAGCCCGAATAAGGGTAGTAGCGAGAGTTATTTGAGGGGGGGGGGGGGGATGGGCGGCCTCCCTTCGGTATAATAAAATAAAAATTCCACCGTCGTGACCTACCTGGATAGGGGTTGAATGCTGTACTCGGTGGGTGAGGGGGTGGTGGTAGAGTGTCGGGCCAATGTGTTGGGGGTTGCTGTTGGCGGTTGGGGGTGGCGGGTTCGAACACGACCCCGGCCTCTCACGTACTGAACGCGCCACCACTGTCGGGGGTTGTTCTACCCCACCACGGCCCCACACAACCCCTCCACTAAACCCCAGGGGGCGGTGCGTGGGGGTGCAGGGGTGGAGGAGGAGGAGGAGTAGGGGGCCTTCTCATAATTAATTCGCATTTTAGGGGTGCAACCCCCCACCCCTACAGTCCTCCCTCACAGAAATTATACCACCCCCAAGACGCTCCCCAACCCCCATCCCTTTACTCCTACAGGACCTCTCGAGATTCCCGAAAATGGGAAATTGACTACTGGGGCCGGTGTCAAGGGTCACAACGACCCAACCCCATCAACCCCCACCCCGGTCACGTGACCGCAAATGTTCTGAATGGGCGCGTTACCCCCCCCCCCCCTTCAACCCTCCCGACAGACAATTTCGGTTCAACCACACATCGGCACAATAAATATAGATCAAGAACGGTCTTGAATATAGACCGGCTGCGGTTTCAATAATGGGCTTCAATTCATACAATCAACTGTATACTGTATAATACTGTATAAAAACGCTGTATATTTTTTTTTTCTTTACCGCAGATTTCGGTCTTTCGCTAGACTCCGGTTTGTCGGCCGCTCGCCATCTTCAGTAGCGCTGTGTGCTAGTTAGCAGTCACTTTCGGCACAACGGGGACGCGCTTTCGACAGTACACCACAGTGTGTGCGACAACAGAGCGCTACTGAAGACGGCGAGCGGCCGACGAAAAAGAAAACACGGGGGAAATCTCTCCACTACTATTCCACAACCCCCGGCAGGCCACAAAACAGGTATGTTAAACTATTTTTTTCCTCTTTTCTGGGGAGGGGTAGTTTTCCCAGCTTCATCGCGCGGTCGGATCGATCGATCGATCTTCGCCCAGTAAACCAACCCCCGGCCACCCCGTTGTGCTGGTTAAGGGGTCGGAAAATGTTCCAGTTTGGAGTTTCGGCCGACGCCAACTAAACCCACCCTCCAGCTGGTCCAGGTAAGGGGCGGGGGTAGAGCTCCTGGGGGCTAATAGCCGGTGTTTTACAACCCCCGGGAGCGGGGGCCGGGCACTAGCCCCCCACCCCCACCCCCAACCTCGCGATATCCCCTTAGCAGTGACCTACCAAACCACCCCTATACCTTCCGCTAAACCTATATATATATATATATATATATATATATATATATATATATATATATATATATATATATATATCTTGGGGATGATCCTGAAGAAGGTTTTACATACCCGTTTTGTGGCCGGCCAGGGGTTGTGGAACAGTTCGGAGGAGATTTCCCGTCTTTTGCCAGACGCCGGTTTTTCGGCCGGTCGCCGTCTTCAGTAGCGCTCTGCGTCAGTAGCCACTCTGTTTGGATGCACTTTCGGGTGCATCCTCAGTGCACTGTCACCGTCACTGTTTGTCGTGTACATGACAAACAGTTAAAAAAGTGACCAACGACGCAGACGGAGCGCTACTGAAGACAATTGTATATTAACACAGTGGGGATGTTAAGATGTTTATAATCTTGATTTCCGTTAGAATTTTGTGGCGATAATTACAAATGTACAAGAAATTCTTGAAGGATATGTAAAATATTGTGGGGTACCCTCAGAAAATAATCCACAACATTATTTTGACAAAAAAATATATATATATATATATATATATATATATATTTTTTTTCACCGATATTATCGACGACAACTCAATTGGAATTGAACACAAAATCTAAATACACTGCACTGTATCCTCGACAGTGCACTGAGGATGCACCCGAAAGTGCATCCAAACAGAGTGGCAAAAGTGACTACTGACACACAGCGCTACTGAAGACGGCGAGCGGAAATCAAAGAAATTTAAGATATCCGATATATTACGATTATATATATATATATATATATATATATATATATATATATATATATATATATACAGAAAATTAATATTGACGACATTTTTTCGGCAAATTTTCGATTCCCCCCCTCCCCCTCCCACCCCATCTCTCTCTTGAGGAATTCCTCAAGACCGAAATACCATCTATATCAAATTGTCGATTACCTTTCGTCTAGGCCTAATTTCTTGATAATAAAAATTTTATTTTAAATTTAAATTGGCGACAATTGTTAAGGCGGACAATCTGTCCAGTTGGAGAGTCGCGACAAATTACCGTCGGAAAAAGTAATTTACGACTGGACAGTTACGGACAGATGGGAAAAATAAAAAAAAATAAAAAATAAACCCCCACAGGCGTATACAATATTCGATTCTAGGGTCGCCAATCGTCGATTCAATTTAGAATTTCGCGGGGGTGGCCGGAGGGGGATGAAAATTGCCCCTGACGGGTCGTTCCGTTCGAATGAAGCATCCTACCCCCCCCCCCGCCCCGCCACCCCTTTATGGGGATGATGATGAATATCTCGCGCTATAGGGGGGGGGGAGGGTTTGGCAATAAATAGATCATCCCCCACTACGGCGGAGGGTTTTCGAGAGGCTTTCGATTACGCGTACGAGTAACGCCTTCAGGTGAATTTCCAGCGAAACTCAAGAGATGGAGAAAATTTTTTTCACGCCCCTTTAACGGACCCCCAACCAACAACAAATAGGGAAGAAATAAAATTAGGATTCTTCTATTGAATAATTGAAGCTATAGTGCCATCAGTGGATTATCCTGGAATTAGGCCATGCTGTATTAGGGGTGTCGCGTACTCTAATCCCGGGGTGGGGGATTAGGCCCCCTGTGTTCAACCCCGCAAAGCGAAGGGTTGACGAATCAATTATTCAATCGGTAATGGCCCTAATTCGGCTCAAAGATTCCATTTGAGAGAACTCACCCCTCTGAGCCACCACTTACAGCCCCTACCGGTGTATTCCCCGATAAGGTGGGGGAGGGAGGGTTAGTTATACACCCTGACAATACTGAAATTATACAAGTCCCTAAGTGATTCTCTGTAAACCATTAAAATGGTACATTTACAGGGGTGGGGGGCTAGGAGCGAGTGATGCGAAAATGTATTGGGGGTCCCATAAGTACTTTCCCCTTTTCTGGACCGAAATAAATACGCGATATTATCGATTCGCATATCTCCAGTCTCGATTAAATGCTTATTCAATCAAGTCCCCTCGGGGAAAGCCGGGGAAATTCCGATACGATACGGGGATAGATATATCGGATAGAAAGTATTATTATTAAAATTTTTATTTTTTACTTTCACCAACCCCCGACAGCATATCATTTTGGGGAGACGGCGAACGGCTGTGGCGAAAGTATGACGTCACAGACATGGGGGTATGACGTCACTACGCTTCGACTGACGTCACGTCTATTTCCAAAAACTCCCCCCCTCCCGGGGGTAAAATCGCTTATTCGATACAATAACCAATTACCAGAATTACCCTGAGTAGAGTGAACAGATTGAAATAAAAATCGTCCTATAAGGTTTTGAGGTTTAAAATCGATTATTGACCCGATAATAATCGGCCCTTCCCATTTCCGTTTCCGGCCGATTTTTTTTGGGGGGGTGGGGGTTGTCCTTTAAGGGTAGTGATTTGCTTCCGGCAAAGGGTCACTCAATGATCCTCCGCTCAACGGCCCTAAGCACTGGGGGGGGGGGAGAAGTGCAGAAGAACTTATTGAAGTTTCAACCCCCTCCCCCCCCCTCCCCCCCGGAATTAACTTCTTAGTGAGACAACCAATTGACCGGGGATTATTACAGTGTAAAAAATTAATTGAAACAATAAATTGTAGGGGATAAAACCGTCTGTTTATTTGGTCGGTGGCAGCATTAGACAGTATATTATGTAGCGGAAATTGAACGACTGTGACGTCACAGCCCGTGGTGAGAAGGGGCGGTATGACGTCACTACTCGCTGTGGGGTTGGATGGAAGCGGTTAAACCGTAAATTTGGACATCGAACGACTGTAAATTAAATCCGAATGGTGGGGTGGGGGAACAAGGGCTGTTTCAGGGCCACGTGTACGACCCTACGCCCTACGCCGTAATTCGTGGGTTTCGTGACGTGTGAATGAAAATTCCAACCCCCACCCCCGATTACCGGGGGTAACGCCGGTTGGAGGTCCGAAACGTACGACAAATACAAATATATTTTTATTTTTTAATATACACTGTAGAGGATGTGGTACACCTTATATTCTAGTTTCGGTTTAAGGGCGGTTCACCCAGCCCCCCCCCGGTACCGATTTGTATTTCACAGTAAAACCAAGAAAATCTACCGTTTTGAAAATGAGTTGATGGGAAAACCTGAGCGGTTCGGACGTTTTTCTCGGATAACGCGCGCCAGTTTTCCACCCCCCCCCGATTTTTTCCCAACCCCCGAAGAGTGGAAACGAATCTGAGCTTTCGGGAAAAATGATTGAGAGCGCCCCCAACAATACTTTCCACGTAGCCCCTTTCAATTTCTCTCTCTCTCTACTCCCTACAACATTGTTTTCCTTACATCATATATATATATATATATATATATATATATATATATATATATATATACAGAGGTGGTCCAAAAAATGTATCCACTCTTCAACAGTCCATAACTTGGAAACTGATTGACGGAGCTGTGCCTAATTTTGGTCAAAGTGTAGCTTAAAGTCCAACTTAAAGATATATCATAGCTGTAGGCGTTCAAAACGGTCACCATTATTAACATATTTTTTTTAAAAAAAAAATATTTTTCGACAATTGAAAACTTTGACGTTGTTCTCCATCAGACAGTACAACAGTGAAAGTGACAGTTAGGGGCAGTGCAGTGAGGATGTCCGAAAAACATCCAAAGTGCCACAACAGTGACTACTGAAGATGGCGAGCGGCCAACAAACCGGTCTAGCAAAAGACCAAACCGGCGGCGAGAGAGAGAGACAGAAACTTCACGAACCTACTACAGTAGTATTCCACAACCCCTAGCAGACCACAAAACAGGTATATTAAATTCCTTTTCATAATACTTTTCCCGTATATACTTTTATATAGGAAAAACATTTCCTATTTTGTATTCACTCCCTTCACTTAATGGGGGAGGGGGGCGCAGGGGTGAATTTTAATTTTCAAACCGGTTCCTCTTTCCCCCCCCTTTCAACTTACATTCGTCGACGTTCGGAGAACTTAAATTTCAATTTCTGTCGTCTCATTTCCGGTTTCTGGCGCAGGTAAATGGCATGGGGTGGTTTTTGGGTTATACGTCACGGACGCCGTAAACTCGTTTAGGGGAGGGGGAGGGGGACCATTTCTGACATCACGTTTGGGCCGCATGAAGCCGTCGTTTTTGTACTGAATACGAATACTGAAGACGAAGAAACTTAATTTCTCTTAGAAAATTCGCATTTATTATAGGGAAGAAATTCGTTCGCGTCTACAGTATTTGTCTGTCGACAAGAATATTGACGCGTTTTGCCTCCCTGTCGCCGGTCCGGTTTCGGCCGCTCGCCGTCTTCAGTAGTCACTCCTGCGCATTCGGACGCTCCGCGCGTCCCGCCACTCTGCCGATATCGCGCCGCGTACCTCATTTGTACTCTCTGATCCGTGATCGACTACTGAAGATGGCGAACGGCCGAAACTAAACCGCGGGGGCGGGGGGGGTGGTAGGGGAGGGAGGGTGGCTTTTCCTCTTATCACTATAATAACACCCTAGAGATAAGGCGAATTATTAATATTAAAAAAAAAAAACAACCCGCTGTAAGCTCTCGCATTATATCCAATTTACGGAATTGGACGCCCCCCTCCTCCCCATCTCCCGAGGTGTTTAAATTCGAAATATTTTTCATAACGAAGCGCCCCCACTGATTTATTAGGCTGTGGCCGGTGCGGGGTGGGGGTGGGTTTATTAAAGTAAAAACTGTTCTAAGGGCCGGGGGGGGGGGCCCGGAAATAAAAAAAAAAAGTCTCATTTAAAGCGTAATTAAAGCCGCCGTTAATCTTTCTTAGCGAAGACTGTTCAGCCTCTGTTAATGTTTTACAGATGTTGTGTTATCTGCTGCAACGAGACCGAGCTATTAAAACGGACCATTAAAACGATACATATGTAAAACAGGATATATACTGCAACGGATAAAAATAATATACTTGGATGGATATAATTATGGCGGGTTATTTTAAAAAAATACAACAGATGGGCGCGTGATACTCTTCTCAAGTTTTTATATTTCATCGAATTAATATAAAATTTAAAATTAACGAATAAAATAGTTTCTAATTTTCAACAGTTGCCGGCCCTGATAAGACATTCCGGAATATTGTTCTAGGACATTCTAGAAAAATTTCCAGAAAATACAAGTGAGGCCATCTATCGGTGAAATATTGAACATTCTGGATTTTAAACGATATACTTAATAAAAATTCAAATATAAAAACGTACAAATCTAGATATGTCAATAAGCTTATTGTAATCAATAGTATGATACAATGAACCGTTGAAACTATTTTTTTTATATTTGAATTTTTATAAGTATATCGTTTAAAATTCAGAATGTATTTCACCGATAGATGGCGTCATTTTCTGGTACATTGTTCTAGAACGTTCTAGAAAAGTTTTCCAAGACAATTGACAGGTGACGCCGTCTATCGGCGAATGAATGATACAAAGAGACTTGCAGAGTTATTGTATTTGCAGGCGATTCAATTTAGATTAAATGATTCAAAAAAAAAAAAATCTGATATATTTCCGGATCACCCGCGCTTTATGTATATATGTTGCCCGATATCTTTTCCAGATACGGAACACGCTCCAAGTACAAACTGTATCGAAACTTTACGGGCCGACGTCCGGCTTATATCGAAAAGTGGGAAAGTTATGGAATTGACTGTCCGGCCGAGGACTGAATACAAACTAAGTTGTAAAGTTGTCTGAGAGAGACAGAGAGAGAGAGAGAGAGAGAGAGAGAGAGAGTCGGTCGGCTATTTTCAAAAGGTGAGAAAACACCGGTTTCGCGACATTTTGTAGGCGCTCGAAACAATTTTTTCTGTTTTTTGTTTTTTTTTAATTAATTACTTTCAACGACAACAACAGCTTTGTCTTTGTCTACGAAACGGAAGAGGAAAGAGACGGTGATAATACGAGTGATAAGAAGTCAATTACATTACAACCGGAGTCTAATGTAATGTGACGTGTGATTATTTCACCGATAGATGGCGCTATTTTCAATTTTCTGGAAACCTTTTCTAGAACGTTCTAGAACAATATTCCGGAATCTCTGCCATCAGAGCCGGCAACTGTTGAAAATTAGAAACTATTTTATTCGTTAATTTTAAATTTTCATCCGTACCTTCAATTAAAATACATATTTTTCTTTCACTCCTCGTGTTATAATCGTTGTCAATTCAATGAAATATAAAAAACCTTACGTTTTTATATTTGAATTTTTATTAGTATATAGTTTAAAATAAGAAAATATTTCAGCGATAGATGGCGCTGTTTGAATTTTCTGGAAACCTTTTCTAGAACGTTCTAGAACAATGTTCCATCAGGGCCGGCAACTGTTGAAAATTAGAAACTATTTTATTCGATAATTTTCTTTTCAATAACAAATCCATTATATTTTTCACATTTGAATGCCTTTCGAATTTCTCCATCGACTAATTACGTTGGCTAATCCTTTTCCTCTGATAGACTGATATGGGAAGAAGGTGAAATTTGATAAGGGACGTCTTCGGCTGATTTGTTTGGCCAAGTTGAAGCCGTTCCTCGGGGAGGTGGGGGTGGAATACATTAACTGTATTAGGAGCCCAAAACCACCCTTAGTAGGGGGTTGAAGGAGCCCCCTTCACTTTCAATCAGACTGATAAATATAAGGTCGGACACACGAACAGTCTCAATTTACGGTAGAATTCAAAAATTGTAAGCTCTCTCTCTCCGAACTTTGACTATTATTATTTCTGTGCCCAGAAAACTCTCGCTGCTAAACGAACGAAAATAAGTTCGGTCCAAGTTTTACCCAGGGGTGGAGGGAGGGGGCGGAAACTTTATAAAAGGAATAAACGAGTTTGGCCGAGGGTCCCTAATTACCTTTTATTGTTAGTGTACTTGGTGCATTAGAAAGGCCTCGAATACGCCTCGAAAACTTTACAAAATTCGAGTTTACTTTTATAGATTTCGTCAGAGAGAGTTGGCCAACGTGCCGGACAATAAGCGGTTACAATACAAACTGCCTTTTGTAGCAAAATTTAAATCGGACGGAAGGCAGTTACAACCCTTCCATTTATATCCAACTTTATATATATATATATATATATATATATATATATATATATATATATATATATATATATATCGAAATACATAAACGACGCCATCTGTCGGTGAAATCCGCAACAACACAGCTGATTGTGGAACATCGTTCTGGAACATTCCAGAAACGTATTCCTGAGTATTCTCAATCTGTTCTTATTTTTTTTTAATACCGCTTAAAAATAGTTTCGGCGTTTCAACTCGTTGTTATGAATCCGTCCAACTGTGCTGGATATTTAAATTAGTCGACCGACGAAAAAAATTGGTTTTATTTTAACGATACCTAAATAATATTCGACGATATATATATATATATATATATATATATATATATATATATAGAAATACGTTGGAGGGACGCCATCTATCGGTGAAATACGCAACGACACACACAGCTGATTGTGGAATATTGTTCTGGAACATTCTAGAAACTTTTTCCGGCAATTCTCACTGCCGATGTAGCGTCGGAAAAGTTTAGTGGGGGGGGGGTTTAAAAAATTATTATTTTTTTATTTACGGAATCGTAAAGTACACAGTCTAGGGTTGTGTACGGAATATAATATATCGGGCATTTGGCATCCGGTTTAGGCACAAAGGACTCCTCCTCCAGTGGCGCCATACTGAGGACACTGTACGTTCAATTGTATGAAATAATATATAAATAACGTTTGTAGGGGATGGGGAGGGGAAAAAAAGGCGGACATTAAGCGTGGAAAACGGCCGAAATTAACTATGATTTGTATTAAGAGAGCTGCGGGGGCTTGTTCTTAATTGCGTTTTAAAACCAACCCCCACCCCCACCCCCTTATTTCTCCTTCGGTGAGGGGGTTCTTTCAACCCCCCACCCCCGGCCATTTGACGCCCCTCCCCTTTAAATAAACTCCCCGAACACAAATCACCGGCAACGTATTAATTCCGACTGAAAATCTTTTCAATTAATTACGGCAATTAAACTAGGGGTTGGAAATACAATTAGTGAGGGGTTGGGGTGGTGGATCTTATCTATGCTCGGGGGTTGATTGCTCAATTATATCGTTTTTCGGCCACTTTTGGGGGGGGGGGTGGGGGTGGGAAATTCTCCCTATTCCCAACCACCACCCACCCCAACGCTCGGCACCAATTTCTCGACCTAAAATAAAAAAAAAAATATTGTATTCCTCAGAATTCGATACCTTTTCCTTATTGTAGACTTTTTCCCGTGTGTAGTCTTTCAAAAGTTCGCCCTCAGCCCCCCTCCACCCACCCACCCACCCACCAACACCCGGTTTCGGGGATGCGCCTGTAATTTATGTAGGGGATGACAGATAGGGTGGAGTGTCGGAGGAATAGAAGCTGGAAGAAGGTTCTCCAGGAAGGGGGTGGTGTTTTTTTTTTTCCTTCTTCCAGGAGCCAGATTTATGAGGGTGATGGCGTTCTTCCACCCCCCCCACCCCCAACGGCAGATTTATGACACGACAAATGGCCCTGATAGAACCGCCCCCCATCCCACACAACCCCCCCACCCCCTAGTAACACAAGATTCAACCCAATTTTAGACTCTTATCACAATTGTACGATTACATTATCAATCTATAACCGGGCCCCCCCCCCAACCCCGACGGTTTTCCGCCAATTTCACGGAATTAGACGGAATCTCGGGGAAAATTATTCTCTGTAGGGTGAGAGAGGGAGAGAGAGAATACAACGGTATCGGTTGTTACAACATCCAATATTTGGTAACGGAGTTTGTTGGGGCGCATCTGTAGCTAACTGCCGCACGACGTGACCACAAAACCACCCCAAAACCACCCCCTCCCGGCTATTTCATCCCCTCCCCACAACTATCGCATCTTAATATTCAACACTAGTCTATAGTTGTTATTGGATTGGCGTAAAGGAATCGGCAATAGAAGAAATAAAATAGTTTCTAATTTTCAACAGTTGCCGGCACTGATGGAAGACATTTTTCGCGGGAACATTGTTCTAGAACGTTCTAGAAAAAGTTTCCAGAAAATTCAAACAGCGCCATCTATCGGTGAAATATTTTCTGATTTTAAACTATAAAAATTCAAATATAAGAACGTAAGGTTTTTTATATTTCATTGAATTGATAACGATTATAACACGAGGAATGAAAGAAAAATATAGATTTTAATTAAAGGTACGAATGAAAATTTAAAATTAACGAATAAAATATTGTTTTTAATTTTAAACAGTTGTCGGCCCTGATAAGACGTAATGGAATATTGTTCTAGAACATTCTAGAAAAGTTTTCCAGAAAATTCAAATAGCGCCATCTATCGGTGAAATACATAGTGATTTTAAACGATATACTTTAAAAATATATAAACGTAAGGTACGAGAGAAAATTTCAAATTATGGAATAAAATAGTTTCTAATTATCTAGGATCTAATTATTAAGGCATTATGTGGAATATTGTTCTAGAACATTCTAGAAAAGTTTTCCAAATGACGCTGAATCTGATAACTGGAAGGACGTTTGAAACCAGCCGTCGACTGTGGATTTTTTCAGCGTAAAGAAGAAATAATAAACTTTATCCACAGTGCAATATGAATTTTATAAATATAAAACAGGATATACTGCAACAGATAAAATCGTATATTTGATGGATATAATTGGAATTGATGAACACGGATTTATTACAGTTATTGCGGGTTCTGTTAAAAAAACAATATGTTGAAACAAACGGACGAGCGCGTGATACTCTTCTCAAGTTTTTATTATTCATCGAATTAATAACGATTAACACTAGGAATGAAAGAAAACTGTGTATTTTAATTAAAGGTAGGAATGAAAATTTAAAATTATCGAATAAAATAATTTCTACTTTTCAACAGTTGCCGGCCCTGATGGGAAGACATTCCGGAACATTGTTCTAGAACATTCTAGAAAAAATTTCCAGAAAATAGAAATGACGCCTTCTACCGGTTTAATATTATACATTGCGATTTTAAACGATACACTAATAAAAATTCAAATATTATTGTAATCAATAATATAATTATATGAAGAACTGTTGAAACTTTTTTTGTATTTGAATTTTTATAGTATATCGTTTAAAATCCAGACTGTTTAATATTTCACCGATAGATGGCGTCGTTCGTATTTTCTGGAATATTGTTCTAGAACGTTCTAGAAATGTTTTCCTAGAAATTACAAGTGACGCCATCTGTCGGCGAATTAATGATACAAAGAATTTCTTGTCGAGCCTGTAACGGGTTAATTCTGAATATGGACCGCCCGTCTAGAGTTTCTGTCCGACTACTAAATTGGAATTTCTAGGGGTTGTTTTGGGGTAAATAAACAGGCGTTTGGATGAACGGTTAAAAGGTCGGGGACGCTATATAATTCCCGCCGAAATGTCCAAACAGAACGCCGCTAACGAGTCCATATTCACCGCCCCCCCCGCCGCCCCCGTTAACTGTAATTCTCTTCAAATAGTCAATCCGGTAATTTAATGAAGCCTCCGCCGTCCAAATATCAAATATTTAGTTACAACTAACATCGTTTCGTGGCCCTGGTGGGGTGGGGGGGTGGGGGTTTTGAAATCATCCCCTCGTGTAAAAATATTCGTTGCACCGGCCTCAGTTCAACTTAGCGAACCGAAATACCGGGGCTTAATTCGCCCGTCTTACTGTCAATTGTCGATTGTAATTGTAATTTTTAAATGATTGGAAAAATAGCGATGTCCAGTATCGAGTTTTTTTTATTCGGTCGCCGTAAGACGTCACAACGGTGACGTCACAACGGTGATGTCACAACGGTGACGTCACAACGGTGATGTCACAACGGTGACGTCACTATTTCCGCCACACTTTACGAGACGCGAAAGATCTACACACAAATCTACGAGAATCTAATTGAAATATTCCATCGTTCACCGACATATTTGGTCTGTGTTTGAAATTCACCGGCGAATATATATATATATATATATATATATATATATATATATATATATATATAAACGTTAGGACAATTTATCAACCCCCTCCACACACAAAATGGAAGAAATTCCGGCTCCGAGTGTCGTTGTGAGGGTAGTTTTATCGGTAGGGGTAGAAAGGGGGTGGCGGGGGGGGTGAGGTGACATTTATAAATGCTAATTGGCGCGCAGCGTTTACCACCCCCACTCCCCGAGCGTTTTAAACGTTAGACTAATCCCCCAGGGGGGGGGGTTGGTCGGTCCAAAAGACGATAATTAGTCATTTCTAAATTGGCGGGAGGAGTGAGAGGGATGGTTCCCTTTTAGGTCACCCCTATCTAAATAGGACTTACCCCTCAACCCACCACCCGCTGGGGGTTGGGGGCGAGTTATTAATTGATCATCGACCGCGTTAATAATCGTCACAATTTTCGGGATAATCCCCCCCCCCCGGTTCTCTATACGCCGTTCGCCGTCTTCAGTAGCGCCTTTACAGCAAGTATAATACAAGTGACACAGACTGAAAAAATTAAAACAAAGTGGCCCAAAATAGTGACTGGCTGACAACGGAGCGCTACTGAAGACGGCGAAAGGCCAAAACCTACAACGTATTAATTCACTTTCAATATTATTTCCGGACATGTTTCTGTCTTAAATCGATAGGAGTTTGGCGGTCCGCCGGGGGTTTGGAATGCCGTAGAGGATCTCCTCTCTTTCTGTCTCCTCTCACGGCGGTTTGTTGTCTTATATAGACCGGTTTTAGGCGCAAAATCGGCCCAAAAGGCGGTTTTAGGCTCAAAATCGGCGAAAATGGGTCCTTTGGTCAAAATGCGGCCTTAGGCCCCAAAATACGGTTAAAGGCGCAAAATGAGCCGGAAAGGCGGTTTTAGGCTCAAAATCGACCAAAAGGCGGTTTTAGGCTCAAAATCGGCCCAAAAGGCGGTTTTTAGGCCCGAAAATGCGGTTTTTAGGCCCCCAAAACACGGTTATGTAAAACGGCCCGAAAATGCGGTTTTAGGCGCAAAATCGGCCCAAAATGCGGTTTTAGGCCCAAAAGTAAATGCCAGGTTAAAAAATGCGGTTTTAGGTCCAAAAATACGGTTTGTAGGTCCAAAAATGAAATATTTAGACTCAAAAATACGGTTTTAGTTCCGAAAATGCTGTTTTTAGGCCCAACAATGGAATTTTTGACGCAAAATTGGTCCGAAAATGGCATTTTAGACGCGAATTTGGCCCCAAAAATGGAATTTTTAGACGCAAAAATGGCCCAAAAAAGGCATTTTTGGAAGCGAGAATGGCCCAAAAATGCGGTTTTTAGGCACAAAATTGGCATTTTTAGACGCAAAATTGGCCCGAAAATGGCATTTTTTGACGCAAAATTGGCCCAAAATTGCATTTTTAGGCCCAAAAATGGCATTTTTTTGAAGCAAAGTTTTCCCGAAAATTTAGGTCTTTCGATAATTTTCCCAGATCGGTCCCATATTCCACCCGCAAGTGTACCAGAGTGGGTTGCACGTGGTAAATTTTGTAATATTAAAATTCGGCCTATATATTTCAGCCCCGGGGTGTTTTTGGGGAGGGTGGGTTGATGCCACAGGAACGGAACCAATTATAAGACTTTGGCAGAGAGATAGAGTGAGAAAGGGGTTGTGCCGGGTGCTCAGGGTAGCGTAAAAACAGGTTTTAAAACCTGGTTTAGTGCAGCCCTCCCTGCCTAGGGTGGGGGGTGGGGCGAGGGTGATCGTAAAAGGAGTAGGGAGACTAAGACCGGGAAAAGGGTAATAAACGGGGGTGGGAAGCGGGATGACGGGGGTTTTGGGGGTGGGCCAGCACTGGCCCCTATAGCTGGCGGGTCAAATTTTGATTTATTTAAGCCCGGGGGGGCTGTAAATAAATGAATCCATCCTCTTGTGGACATCTTCCGTCGTAAAAGTAACCGTAACCAGGTTTCCCCGCCCCCCGCCACCCCCGGTTAATTGCCGAAACCGGCGAAAGTGACACTGTGACAGAGTGCAGTGAGGATGCCCGGAAAACATTCAAATTGCCATATATATATATATATATAGGGTTAGGCTCGAAGTTATGGGGTTGTGGGGGAAAGAGTTGGGGATGTAAAATCATAATACCGGAAAAAATGGGGTGTTTGTCGTCTGTTTGCGCGCTTCGCCGAGACCCCGGCCGGGGAGATTTCCCCAGTGGAGCTTTCCGTAATTAAAAGCGTCCTCGTACCGTGTCGCGTTTCGACATTATCTCTCCAACCCCAACCCCTTCAACCCCTTGTTTTACAACCTCCCCCGCCCGGCCGCCACCCACCCGACAAAGTTCCAAAACTTCTTGTTCTTCTTCCGCTTTTCCGCCCGGCTCCAATTTCCCCACCCCTACGCTGGGGTTTTCCCGTTAATGATTTTCATTTCGGCCCCCAACCCCCAACTCCGTGCATTTTCTCCCACCGTGGTTCCTCTCTTCCTGCATTTGTAGGTTTTTTTCAATTTTAGACTCTAATAGAGCCTCTTATTTATTATAAAGATACAGAGATTGAGGGACAATATATACAATATATATATATATATATATATATATATATATATATATATATATATATATATTTTATTTTCAAAATAAATCAGGATGTGATTAACATAGAATGAAAATTAGGTGGATTGTTATCGAAAGTACTAATTTAAAAATTTAAAAATTATGGAATAAAATAAAATAGTTTCTAATATTGAACAGTTGTCGGCCCTGATAAGAACATTGTGTGGAATATTGTTCTAGAAAATTCTAGACAAATTTACCAGAAAACAGAAATGACGCCATCTACCGGTGAAATATTGAACATTGTGATTTTAAACCATACTCCAATAATAATTCAAAATATAATAACGTACATAGGTACACATGTCAATAAGCTTATTGTAATCAATAATATAATTATATAATGAGCTGTTGAAACTTTTTTATATTTGAATTTTTATTAGTATATCGTTTAAAATCAGAACGCATTTCACCGGTAGGTGACGTCATTCGTATTTTCAGGAATATTGTTCTGGAAGGTTCTAGAAACGTTTTCCAGAAATTACAAACGACGCCATCTATCGGCGAAATACGTTGTGATTTTAGAGAACCGGCGTTATTTGCCCATTCCGTCGTCCGTTATATAATCCGCGGTCGAATAAATCTACGATCGCGAGCCCAATAATAGACCGATTAGAGCTGTTTGCCCTAGAAATAGGTTGCTTTTGTAGACTTCGCTGTATTTGCTTCGAGGGACAACACGAGCTTGCCTAATCCCGGCTCTAAACTTCGTTTATAGTTTATACACCAATATTGGTCTAAGTATACGAGTATTCGAACACTCCAAACGGCCGCTCGCCGTCTTCAGTAGCGCTTTCGGCACTCAGCACGTTTTTCGGCCCCTCATCCTCACTGTGTCACTGTTTGGTGGCTGTCGTCCGAATCGCCCTAAAAACTTGATTCTACTACAAGAGCGCTACTGAAGACGGCGAGCGGCCGAAAAAACCGGCGGTTTCCGGCCAATTTGAATTTTCTCGCCCGTCCCCGAATTTTCGAGCCTTTTCAGGATATATATATATATATATATATATATATATATATATATATATATATATATATAAACCACGTCATCGCCTGGAGGAAACGTCAGCCTGAAATTTCCTCCCTAATCGCCCGGTAAGGGATGTACGATCGACGGGTCAGAAGTAGAATCCGGGTTATATTGAAATAAACTGAATATATTTTAAAAAACGATATTAAAAAAAGTAAAAAAGAATATTTTCACCCCCACACGTGGGTGGGGAGGGGGCGCACCTTTGTGCCACTCCAATTACCGTCATATGTATATAAAAATGTATATTCGCTTTCTCCACATACATCCCTGGGGGGGGGGGGGGGGAGGGGGCTTCCGTTAAAAAATAAAAAATGAAAAATGGGGGGGGTCGAAGCGCCCTCTCCCCAACCCCAAGGGGCGTTACACAACCCCGTAAAGCTTACTCTGGGCTTTCCTCGTTAAGCCCCCACCAACTGGGGGGGGGGGGAGGGTGTAAGTCCATTTCCGGCCAGGGAATTATACGATATTCTCTTTGTTCTCTCGATTTTTCGTGTCGTTTTATTCAATTTTTATTTTCCCCGATTCTATTCAATTCCAGTCGCTACTGACTGAGGGAAATACGACACGACATTTTGTAGATTTGTTCCGTTTCTCTCCCAGCGCCGATTTTCAGCGGTCGGCCGCTCGCCGTCTTCAGTAGCGCCGTCAGTCACTTTGTCGGACGTGTTTTTGTGCATCACCCACTGTCACTGTCACTGTCACTGTACTCGGGTTCCGTTTGTCAATCTTCTGTCCAAATCTGAAGCGCACCCCCACCCATTATTCACGTCTTGAAAAAAAAAAAGTGTTGAAAATTCGGAAAATTTCCCGTTCCGGTAATTAAATTGTCTCCCAAACAACCACAATATTTTATATCTCAATCATCGGGTGTAGCGATTAGTTAACTTTTGTTCGTGTCGGATAATTTTCATTAAAGCGGGGGCCGCTGCAATAAAAAAAAAATTGAATTTACCCTACAGACGATTTCTTGGGGCAAAAATTGCCCCAGATTGGTTGGGGGGGGGAGGGTGGAATTGGTGGTTTCCAGCCCGGAGGAGGGTTTAGGCGTTTAGGCCAAGGTGGGTTTGTAAGCGTCGGCAGTGCAGTAGTCAGGGCGTCCCCCACTAGGGCGGGGATGAAAAGGAAAGGGTTGTGTTAGATTTGGCAATGCTTGCCGGCCCCACCCCCCCACAACGACCAGCCCTAAAGTTCATTACCAGAGACAACCTTCTAATCACCTCGGAGGGCTCCAATCCAAACCGTCTACTCCGTTTCCAACTGTGAAAGGCAGAGCTAAGCAAAATAGAAACGCCGTCAGCTTATTTATTGTATTTTTACGGTTGGATTGGGAAGGGGAGGGGAATAACCTGTACCTGTGCGATTAACGGGGGACCGGTGAGAAGTTTTTTGTCAATATCTCCCGTTCTAAGACAGATAGGAGGGCGCTCTTAGTTGCTATTTGGAGCCCTTATAGAGCCCTAACAGCACACGAGAGGACGTATCTGTGCGATAAATATTAAGCCGGGGAGAAGTTTTTTGTCAATATCTCCCGTTCTAAGACAGATATGAGGGCGCTCTTAGTTGCTATTTGGAGCCCTTATAGAGCCCTAACAGCACACGAGAGGACGTATCTGTGCGATAAATATTAAGCCGGGGAGAAGTTTTTTGTCAATATCTCCCGTTCTAAGACAGATAGCGGGGCGCTCTTAGTTGCTATTTGGAGCCCTTATAGAGCCCTAACAGCACACGAGAGGACGTATCTGTGCGATAAATATTAGCCGGTTTTGTCAATATCTCCCGTTCTAAGACAGATAGAGGGGCGCTCTTAGTTGCTATTTGGAGCCCTTATAGAGCCCTAACAGCACACGAGAGGACGTATCTGTGCGATAAATATTAAGCCGGGGAGAAGTTTTTTGTCAATATCTCCCGTTCTAAGACAGATAGCAGGGCGCTCTTAGTTGCTATTTGGAGCCCTTATAGAGCCCTAACAGCACACGAGAGGACATATCTGTGCGATAAATATTAAGCCGGGGAGAAGTTTTTTGTCAATATCTCCCGTTCTAAGACAGATAGCGGGGCGCTCTTAGTTGCTATTTGGAGCCCTTATAGAGCCCTAACAGCACACGAGAGACGTATCTGTGCGATAAATATTAAGCCGGGGAGAAGTTTTTTGTCAATATCTCCCGTTCTAAGACAGATAGCGGGGCGCTCTTAGTTGCTATTTGGAGCCCTTATAGAGCCCTAACAGCACACGAGAGGACGTATCTGTGCGATAAATATTAAGCCGGGGAGAAGTTTTTTGTCAATATCTCCCGTTCTAAGACAGATAGCGGGGCGCTCTTAGTTGCTATTTGGAGCCCTTATAGAGCCCTAACAGCACACGAGAGGACGTATCTGTGCGATAAATATTAAGCCGGGGAGAAGTTTTTTGTCAATATCTCCCGTTCTAAGACAGATAGCGGGGCGCTCTTAGTTGCTATTTGGAGCCCTTATAGAGCCCTAACAGCACACGAGAGGACGTATCTGTGCGATAAATATTAAGCCGGGGAGAAGTTTTTTGTCAATATCTCCCGTTCTAAGACAGATAGGAGGGCGCTCTTAGTTGCTATTTGGAGCCCTTATAGAGCCCTAACAGCACACGAGAGGACGTATCTGTGCGATAAATATTAAGCCGGGGAGAAGTTTTTTGTCAATATCTCCCGTTCTAAGACAGATAGCGGGGCGCTCTTAGTTGCTATTTGGAGCCCTTATAGAGCCCTAACAGCACACGAGAGGACGTATCTGTGCGATAAATATTAAGCCGGGGAGAAGTTTTTTGTCAATATCTCCCGTTCTAAGACAGATAGGAGGGCGCTCTTAGTTGCTATTTGGAGCCCTTATAGAGCCCTAACAGCACACGAGAGGACGTATCTGTGCGATAAATATTAAGCCGGGAGAAGTTTTTTGTCAATATCTCCCGTTCTAAGACAGATAGCGGGGGCGCTCTTAGTTGCTATTTGGAGCCCTTATAGAGCCCTAACAGCACACGAGAGGACATATCTGTGCGATAAATATTAAGCCGGGGAGAAGTTTTTTGTCAATATCTCCCGTTCTAAGACAGATAGCGGGGCGCTCTTAGTTGCTATTTGGAGCCCTTATAGAGCCCTAACAGCACACGAGAGGACGTATCTGTGCGATAAATATTAAGCCGGGGAGAAGTTTTTTGTCAATATCTCCCGTTCTAAGACAGATAGCGGGGCGCTCTTAGTTGCTATTTGGAGCCCTTATAGAGCCCTAACAGCACACGAGAGGACGTATCTGTGCGATAAATATTAAGCCGGGGAGAAGTTTTTTGTCAATATCTCCCGTTCTAAGACAGATAGCGGGGCGCTCTTAGTTGCTATTTGGAGCCCTTATAGAGCCCTAACAGCACACGAGAGGACGTATCTGTGCGATAAATATTAAGCCGGGGAGAAGTTTTTTGTCAATATCTCCCGTTCTAAGACAGATAGGAGGGCGCTCTTAGTTGCTATTTGGAGCCCTTATAGAGCCCTAACAGCACACGAGAGGACGTATCTGTGCGATAAATATTAAGCCGGGGAGAAGTTTTTTGTCAATATCTCCCGTTCTAAGACAGATAGCGGGGCGCTCTTAGTTGCTATTTGGAGCCCTTATAGAGCCCTAACAGCACACGAGAGGACGTATCTGTGCGATAAATATTAAGCCGGGGAGAAGTTTTTTGTCAATATCTCCCGTTCTAAGACAGATAGCGGGAGCTCTTAGTTGCTATTTGGAGCCCTTATAGAGCCCTAACAGCACACGAGAGGACGTATCTGTGCGATAAATATTAAGCCGGGGAGAAGTTTTTTGTCAATATCTCCCGTTCTAAGACAGATAGCGGGGCGCTCTTAGTTGCTATTTGGAGCCCTTATAGAGCCCTAACAGCACACGAGAGGACGTATCTGTGCGATAAATATTAAGCCGGGGAGAAGTTTTTTGTCAATATCTCCCGTTCTAAGACAGATAGCGGGGAGCTCTTAGTTGCTATTTGGAGCCCTTATAGAGCCCTAACAGCACACGAGAGGACGTATCTGTGCGATAAATATTAAGCCGGGGAGAAGTTTTTTGTCAATATCTCCCGTTCTAAGACAGATAGCGGGCGCTCTTAGTTGCTATTTGGAGCCCTTATAGAGCCCTAACAGCACACGAGAGGACGTATCTGTGCGATAAATATTAAGCCGGGGAGAAGTTTTTTGTCAATATCTCCCGTTCTAAGACAGATAGCAGGGCGCTCTTAGTTGCTATTTGGAGCCCTTATAGAGCCCTAACAGCACACGAGAGGACGTATCTGTGCGATAAATATTAAGCCGGGGAGAAGTTTTTTGTCAATATCTCCCGTTCTAAGACAGATAGCGGGGAGCTCTTAGTTGCTATTTGGAGCCCTTATAGAGCCCTAACAGCACACGAGAGGACGTATCTGTGCGATAAATATTAAGCCGGGGAGAAGTTTTTTGTCAATATCTCCCGTTCTAAGACAGATAGGAGGGCGCTCTTAGTTGCTATTTGGAGCCCTTATAGAGCCCTAACAGCACACGAGAGGACGTATCTGTGCGATAAATATTAAGCCGGGGAGAAGTTTTTTGTCAATATCTCCCGTTCTAAGACAGATAGCGGGAGCTCTTAGTTGCTATTTGGAGCCCTTATAGAGCCCTAACAGCACACGAGAGGACGTATCTGTGCGATAAATATTAAGCCGGGGAGAAGTTTTTTGTCAATATCTCCGTTCTAAGACAGATAGCGGGGAGCTCTTAGTTGCTATTTGGAGCCCTTATAGAGCCCTAACAGCACACGAGAGGACGTATCTGTGCGATAAATATTAAGCCGGGGAGAAGTTTTTTGTCAATATCTCCCGTTCTAAGACAGATAGGAGGGCGCTCTTAGTTGCTATTTGGAGCCCTTATAGAGCCCTAACAGCACACGAGAGGACGTATCTGTGCGATAAATATTAAGCCGGGGAGAAGTTTTTTGTCAATATCTCCCGTTCTAAGACAGATAGCGGGGCGCTCTTAGTTGCTATTTGGAGCCCTTATAGAGCCCTAACAGCACACGAGAGGACGTATCTGTGCGATAAATATTAAGCCGGGAGAAGTTTTTGTCAATATCTCCCGTTCTAAGACAGATGAGGCGCTCTTAGTTGCTATTTGGAGCCCTTATAGAGCCCTAACAGCACGAGAGGACGTATCTGTGCGATAAATATTAAGCCGGGGAGAAGTTTTTGTCAATATCTCCCGTTCTAAGACAGATAGCGGGGCGCTCTTAGTTGCTATTTGGAGCCCTTATAGAGCCCTAACAGCACACGAGAGGACATATCTGTGCGATAAATATTAAGCCGGGGAGAAGTTTTTTGTCAATATCTCCCGTTCTAAGACAGATAGGGCGCTCTTAGTTGCTATTTGAGCCCTTATAGAGCCCTAACAGCACACGAGGGACGTATCTGTGCGATAAATATTAAGCCGGGGAGAAGTTTTTGTCAATATCTCCCGTTCTAAGACAGATAGCAGGGAGCTCTTAGTTGCTATTTAGCCCTT